>OMLB01034844.1:0-12517 GCA_900302555.1 Myripristis jacobus | reverse complement strand
CATTCACCCTGTCACTTTTTGTCTCTGTAGTTTCAGTATAATAACAACACACGGCAGCAGACAGAGGCCAGAGATGACCTCCACTGCCCCTGGTGTACACTCAACTGCAGGAAGCTCTACAGTCTGCTCAAACACCTGAAACTTTCCCACTCTCGGTTCATCTTCAATTATGTGGTGAGAAGCAGTCATTGCCTTTTGTGTCCAAAATGGGTAGAAAGAGCAAAGACTTATCTTGACAAAGAAGAAATAATGTAACTTAGAACTTTACAAAATCTAAGAATGATAATGTAAATATAGAACTTTTGGACCCACAGTGCAGTCATTGCAAACAGAAATCAAGTCAAACTAAGGAACGTGTTGGAAGTGGTTTCTGTATCAGTCGATTCAAATATATTTTCAGAAATTTAAGTCTAAAGGGCCATGACTGAGAGATGGGACGATGACATCATTGTCACATTGCCTCATTAAATTCACTGACTTTCCTTTGAGGCATTCAGAGTGGAAGGAGACAGAGTGTAAATAGCCAGCACAAGCTTTAGGAGTCCAGTATGGTTTTTTTTTCACTGCCCCTGTCTGCCTTTAAGACTATGTTGATGTTGGTTTCATGTTATCCTCCAACTTTTTCTCTCCTCTTCCTGCCCCTGTACTTCCACCATGACAGCCCCATCCTAAAGGAGCCAAGATAGAGGTGTCCATAAATGAGTGTTATGATGGATCATATGTGGGCAATCCCCAGGATATTCATAGCCAGCCAGGCTTCGCCTTCAGCAGGAACGGCCCCGTCAAGAGAACTGCTGTAACACATGTTCTGGTCTGCAGGTAACAGATATTATGATTGAAAACTTTACTAGTTATTTCTTTAATTTCATTTTTGTGCAGCTTTTTTGGAAGAAACTTGCCAGGCCAACCAGGAATACTGTTTGTTCATAACTGACTGACTAACTCCACATTGTTGAGATGTACATGTGTGTGAATCCCTAGTAAGTAAAATGGGAGAAAGGGCCTGTGCTGCTTACACCTGTCAAGCTAAGGTACAGCCAGATCAGTCTGGTGACCTGCAAAGCCATGTGATAAATTATTAAACATCCTGTTTTCTCATTTCCTGACACCCTTTCTTTGTCCAGGCCCAAAAGGACAAAGCCCAGTCTGTCAGAGTTCCTGGAATCAGAGGACGGTGATCCGGAGCAGCAGAGGACCTACATCAGTGGCCACAACCGTCTCTACTTCCACAGCGACAGCTGTGTTCCCCTGCGACCTCAAGAGATGGAGATGGACAGCGAGGATGAGAGAGACCCATACTGGCTCAAAGAGAAGACTGTCATGGTAACTCATGAGATATTAAATAAGTGGGTCACACAATACTCAGTTTGTTTCTGACATTTTATTATAAGAGAAGCAACTCCTGACTCCTAACCATGTGGCACTCAGAAACATACAGTTTACCCCCACTGTCAGGTGGGGCTGTTCAACACTTTACTACAAGGCAGCATATCTTGAAATCTATGGGATGGATTGCCAATACATTATGTGAGACCAGTCATGCTCCTCAGAGAATGAGCCCTTAACTATAGCATCTCCATCAAGCCAAAATGTCAGCTTTGCACACAAGATATCATGAAATGTAATCAGTGCATTGCCATAATATTTGACAAGTGTATTCGAATTTCTTAAAGGAAGTTTGCTCTTGATTGTGGTGACCCAGTGACTTGTCCTGTAGTGCCACACAGCATACCTCTAATTGCAATGGCTGGATTTGCAAAGTAATTTATTGAGCATATTCATGTTTCCCATTGAATAAACACTATGAATTTTGATGTCACAATCATAATGGGCAGATTGTCATGAAATTTGGTAGGCTTTTTCTTGCCAAAAAAGTTGGCATCCATGCACCTCAGAAGATGAACCCTGTCCACTCTGGTGATCTTTCTTCTAGTAACATCCTCAGTCCAAATTGTGAAAACCTTATCCTCCTTCTGCTTGCATTCCCCCAACATGCACCAGTGGCAGAGGGCCTGCTCTTGTTTGAACTTAAGAAATTGTTGGGTCCTGCCTAAAAAGACACAACACCTTTTCTAGAGTGTCAGCTTTCTATTCACATTATAGCTGTTTCCAGTTGAGTAGTAATGTCCAAACACTGCTGGCAGTTTGTCAAAAAGCAGAGTAGCACAAATATAGCTTAAAGCTTGAGATTTTGGCCAGTTGTTAGCATGCTACCACAAGCACTGTTTCTGTTCTTGCTTTTTTGTTGAGTTTGTTTACCTTCAGAAATGTCAGAATGTTGAATTCTTGGTCTTGATAATGGTGTCTCATCTGCATGCTTGACGCCTGTGTTCTTGCTGCAGCAAATCGAGGAGTTCACTGATGTCAACGAGGGGGAAAAGGAAATCATGAAGCTGTGGAACCTCCATGTCATGAAACATGGGTATGTCTCTCACCGCTGAACACAATCTGCAGATTAGACAAATACAAATACAAAAACTGGCAATGAAGTGAATTCACTGCCTGTTTAACCCTTACCCAACCTAAGCAGATTCACTTGATTTCTTTCAAAACATTTATACAACAAAATTTTGGACAAAAGCAAGAAAATGACCTGAAATTGCCACAGGATCACTGGGAAAAAAAAGGAAATACATAAATACAAGAAAATTACAAGAAAGTAAAAAATAAATAAAACAATTTACAAGAAAAGTACCAAAAAATACCCCCAAAAATTAAACATAAAGCCAGTTTTGTTGGTAAACTAAAACCAAAGTAAAAGCCTGCCCATGTGCACTTTGGCTTTCCTTGAGTTAAATTATCATCATTATTTGAAATGGCGTCCAGCACAAGAAACTCAGATTTCACACTTGACAAGCATTGCTTTTACTGTCAAACACTAAAAGGAACTCCCGCCACTTCATTATTCAGGCTATTAATTTATTTTCTCTAAGACCTTTGGTCTTAGGGAACCTTTGGTCCCTAAGACCTTTGGTCTTAGGGAAAATAAATTAGTCTGACCCTGACATTTCCTGGGACTACCAGTGTCTCAAGAAGTATATTTACATGGACTGCAGTATTCAGATATTAACCTGATTAAGACAATACTTAGAATAAGAAATGTCCATGTAAACAGTAGTATTTTTCAAATAATACTGGGATTAACACGTGCAGTTGCCCAGTCTTACTGGAGTTACTGAAGGGTGTTTTAGCCATGTACACACCTTAATCATAACCTGATATCTTGTATGAGTTTTTGCAGCAGATTGCGGCACATACAGCAATCTAACTGCTTGACGGCTAGTGCTCTTTTGGTGACTTTATGGTCCATGGAATCCGTGACTTGTTAGTTTGAAAGACCATACCAGTAACTCTGAACATCTGCCCCATCTGCTACAATTTCCCCACATTTTACATTGCCACAAACCAAAGTCAAATGTTCAAATTTTTATTTCTAGTTCCTTTGTAATGTTCTGCTTCTGCGGCTGACAGTCAACATTCATAAACCACAGAACTCATAATTGGCTGTGGAAAGCAAACTTTTCCCTGGGGACTATTTGCTGTTCGGACAGTTTCACTCTGCCCCAGTTTCAAGAAATCAAAACACAACAGTGCTGCTGCTTTTAGGAAAACAAACTGTGGACGACTTCATTACGGTGATGGAATACTGGTGTGAAAAAAGTTTGAAGTCTCTGAAAGTTCATTTTCATATCAAAGTGGAATGAATGGAAACCAGTGGCTGGATAAAAGGCAGGAAAAATGATACTGGAGTTCTGCTTGTTTCGGGAACATTAGCAGAAATGTCAAGTATATACGTTTTGTAGAAATGACATAATCACTAGTAGGGTCCTTCAACTCAGACTGTTTCTGGCCTTCAGTTCAGTGGGTGTTTTTGTATCAGTTCAGTGGGTGTTTTTGTATCAGAATCCAAACCCTTACCAGTGACACATCTGACCCCCCTCCAGCTTCATAGCAGACAACCAGATGCACCAGGCCTGCCTACTGTTTGTGGAACACCATGGCGCCCACATCATCCAGCACAACCTCTGCCGCAACTTTCTCCTGCACCTGATCAGCATGCACGACTTCAACCTGGTCAACACACCCACCATTGACCAGGCCATGGCCCAACTTCGCCTGGTCCAGAGTCACATGCAGGCTGCTCAGAGAGCAGGCGATGAGGAAGAGGAGGAAGAAGAGGAAGACTGGGAAACAGCTGTTGAGTCCCAGCCAGAACCAGACCCCGATCCTGATCCCTGCGAATACAACACGTTTAGTGAGGACATGAGCAGCGGCTGCCTGGAGAACAGCGGGCAGCACAAGGAGCAGAGCGACGGCAGTGTGAAGACAGACCGGCTGTGTAAGAAGCAGAAACTCTGAGGCTCTGCCTTGCAACTGAACTGACCGCCTTGTGTCGCTGTGGGAGGATGCCCAACACAGACCAAATCACAGACGAGTTCCCTAACAAACTCTGTACCACATAGATCACAACCAGATTATTGCAGGGATTCCAGTTACTTCCTTCATAATGTCATTGAAAAAGGGACATTCTGTCTCATAATGAGCCCCAAAGGAACTTGAAGTGTTTGTGGAAAGTGCTTGTTTCTGTTTGACATTGTATTCACAGGAGGAGGGCAGATGAGGCATTCTGAAAACTTGAAGAATCATTTCTTTTCACCTTTTCTAGTCCAGTGGTTTTCAAAGTGGAGTACGGGGCCCCCCAGGGGTCCTTGAGATTTCCAAGGGGGTCTCAGCAAAATGAGTAATAGTTGAAATGCATCTGAACACAACTGCACAAACATTTAAACAAGAAATCTGATCCAGCATCACTGATCTGACCTTTCAATATCAGTTAAATCATTATAAGTATCGTTTTCCTGTTAATTAAAAAATATGTCTAATTTGCTAATTTTCTGGTAATTTCTAGTCAATTTACTCATTGCTTTCATCCCCAAACATAGAGTGAATTTGCTAAATTAGCTAAAAATAAATAAATAAATAACTAACATCTGAAGAATTGGCAGGAAAACAGAAAGTTTGCATAAATAGCCTCAACAAGCCATTTATAATGATTATAATGATCTATTTAACCATCAAATCAGTGACACTGGGTTGACATCAGATTTCTCTTGAACCAGGGTCACTAGAGGGCAGAGGGACTTCAAATGGAGTTGGTGGTGTAGTACCAGTAACACTTGTGGGTTGGGAATATGAAGAAAGTCTGAAAAGCCCTGTTTAGGTCCACACTATGTGTCAGGACAGCAGCTCACAGCCATCATCAGTTTCCAGGTCCTCTCTTTTCCATCCCCCCCAGAGGATCTGATCCCATCTCTAGGATTTTCCTGTGTCTTCCTCAATGCAAATCAGACATCCTTCCCCACACTCTTGTAGTATCTTCCACCAAAGGGTTTGCTGTCATTACTGATGTGACTAGTTCTCTGAATACCTTTTTACTGGTGCTAGATCTTTTTATTTATTCTGCAGCAAACACTGAACATGCTACTCTGACCTCTGACCTGGTTATACTGTGTATATATTTCCTCTGTGCAGCTCTGCTCCACTGAGCCCAGGATGAACCAACTGCACCTCCACATGTTTAGTTCTTAACACACATCTGCTTGCTTTTTTCTTCCAGGGTTTTCACTATTTTAAGGAAATCTTGTTCCAAGATGTTTAAGGACATATTCAATGACTTATGTACAAGCTAACTGTTTCTCACAGGTCACCTTATAATGCCTCAAAATAGCTCAGATTTGTGTGAAATTTGTCTATACATTTTCCAGGTTTTCCATGCATGGGAACCCTGTCCTCCCACTGCTGCGCCCTGCCCACCGCACCTTTTGACTTTGTACATACAGGCGTTAAGTGCATAATGTTTCAGGAACTCATTCATATATAATATGGTGGGTTTGTGTAGGAACCACAAGGCAGCCAGGAAGTTTTGTAGTTTCTTAGTTTACAGACCAAAGGGGATTGCTGCACATTTGTTTTGTCTTGTGAAGATTTAGGAGGCAACAAGCTTTTTTTTTCTTTTTTCTTTTGTGTCCCCCTCCCTTTTCCTGCTGACTAGCCAGACTCAGGCTGCATCTCCGAGCTCACATCATTTACTGTGCTAGATGCGATTCCTTAAAATAACCCAGAGTTTAGTATCAGTAGAACACCTGCACATGAATTAAGAGCGCATAATCTATCATTTGAGTCCAAACATTAATGCCATTCGTTTTTGTTTTACTTCTCTATTGGCTTGTATGCAGTATGAGCTTTCAGATGGAGACACTGATGAGGATTAGTGCTCACTGTTGATGCATGTGTTGCCCTGAGATTTGGTGTGAGAAGTCAGGAGATATATATGTCTCTCTCTCTCTCTCTCTCTCTCTCTCTCTCTCTCTCTCTCTATAGATATAGATATAGAGAGAGAGAGAGATATATATCTATATATAATTTTTTTTTTAATATTTCTTAATTGTGGCCCTGCTCTCTGAAAGCTTTACATCAATACACCAAGTTGAGCTTGAAGTCTGATGCTTAGGAACACAGCATGTAGGAATCTGGTTTGCTGCTGCTATTCAGTCCAAACTAATTCAAAATGTTTGATTCATGTGTGACAAATAATTGGATTCCTCTGAACTGAAAGCAGTTGAGAGCGCTGTTTCTGTTGTCAAGACTATAGTTTTGATGAATAGCAGCCTGGAGGGAACCTGCTCCAGCTGACTGGGTTTTAGTTGATTCACACGAGACCAGCATCATTTTGCACAAGATGGGAGGAGCCATGTCAAGAATGAACTTTGTCCAACAATGTAAAACCAGCCTGAAATTGTGAACTTTCTATGAATCATGGAGTCAGAGAATGGTTTTCTATTTAAAAGAATAAAGACTTTTGTACTATTGTTGGCCACAAGGTCTGTTTTTTTTCCCTTCTTTTTTTGTCTAAAAATGAATGTTGCATATGATAGATCATAGCCATCAAACAATATAAACAAAAGGCATTCGTAACACTTTATTGAATTACAGTTCTCCCTCCCTTGGACAGAGAGAAGGCACAGACATGAGGTGATGTACACAGGTTCACCACACAGGCCCGACAGCCTGTCACAGTCAATCAGACAGAAATACTAACGTGATGCTGGTGGAGAAACAGAGTACCATCATCTGGATGCATCAGGGGGGTTTGCCCCTCATCCCCTGAGACCCTCTGCCACGACGGTCACAGCAATGAAAAACAGACTTCAAAATCACCGCGAGGTGAACAACAAACCAAAAGCTGAGCTGTAATACCATTTGTTGAAAAAAAAAAAAGGCCAGGTAGAAACCATGTGAAGGTGCCTGGTGCTACCACATGATTCAAGGCACTTAAAATTCTAGTTTTTTTTCCTATGATTTGTAACAGTCAACTATGTGTGAAAGCTCAAAGTGACCATAAAAATGACAAGGAACTGGTGAAGACAAAGACAACTGGACACCCAGGGGGTTACATTTTGTTCAGAGATTATAACAAAACAAAAAGGGAATACCAGGAACTTCCCGTTTGAAATCATCTGCTGAACTAAACTGAACCCAGTCACTCCTTATCTGCTGTTTACAGCATAAAACCTGTCTAAATACCTGTTTTTTGTATCGACTCTATAGAAGAGAATACATGATATGTTGTATATTACAATGATACCCCCCAGCATAAAAAAAAAACACCCAAGTTATTCAAATAGGTGATTTATCTGTGACCACCAATTAAAATATTCTAACCTGGTTCTTCAATTTCAAAAATGCTAACTTCCTTCCCACTAACATAATTTGCAGCTGATTAAATACTGTTAGGATTGTCACAGCAAAAAAGATTAAAAGAAAAAATAGTAAAGATTTTCAGGTAACAGCTTGGAATGTAATTCAGGTGACGATAACTGGATGAAACATTTAAGGGCGTAAAAAGAGGCTAAGAAAGAAAAACAAAAGGAGTCGTGACTTTCACAGTGGCTGTTTTTGTTACGCTGAAACCGACCAACATGCTTTGTGGCTAAACCCTTTGATGAGGCAGCGCGAAACTGTAAAGTGTCCTTTTTTCCCCCACCACTCCCCAGAACCACATAATAACTTCACACATGAGAAAACACCATCACATCTTTAGTCTGGGAACAGAGTGTCTATCCTGACCTGCTGTATTATTCAACACTAATGTCAATTAACCGAAGACAACACATAGACAGTTAACCGACTAAAACCCTTCTGAATGGAGGGAGATGCCATGTAACAACAACAAAACAGTTGTAAACAATGGCCAAGCTTTTAAAGAGGACAGGAATCAGATATGAAGTAATAACTATGAAGCTGTACTGCGCTAACATCTGAGCAAAACACAGAACCTGGTTAGACTACATACCTACGCTGCAGTCCTCCACTACCATTTATTTAAAGGGTTAGTTCACCCATTTTGAATAATGTGATATTATTTCACTCCCCCTCTAGCTGTTCTGTAGGACAGTAGTGGTGCTATCTTCCTCTCATTGTTACTGAGTGCTGGATACTGACTGGATGCTCCAAATGCTAACTGTTAGCCTCCTGCCATTGAGGTGGCAGCACTATGCGCTGAGGGAAATATAACCTCCTTAAAAGTTCAAAATCAACAGTCAAACTACCTTCTTGATGGGCCAACTTAGTGGCAGGAGGCTAACAGTTAGCATTTGGAGCATTCAGGATCAATGAGAGGAAGATCGCACCACTACTGTCCTATATAACAACTAGTGAGTGAAAAATTATTGTGCTATCCCTTTAAAGAGAGCTAGGTCATTGTAAAGAATATATGGCCATTCAGCAGGTTTCTGTTCTATTGCTTAGACCCAGCCTGTTCAGTCATATATACAGCTGAGCAGCAAAACTGTCTGGCAGAGAACCATTATCTACAGGGCGTCCAAAAAGTCTGGAATCACAGAAATGACATCAGATCAGTGCATGGACGGTTTCCTTGCTCTGAATCCTCTCTACTCTCTGGGGCTACCTGAACATTCCAAATGCACATGTCAATAATTTGGCAGCTGCCATGTTGAGCATGTGCCATGCGTCATTTCCCTTTGATTTCAGGCTGTGAAGACCACAGAACTTGAATGGAGTAGAACAGCCTTTCCCATTCAAAGCAACATGCCAGGATGTTCGGCAGGGCGGCCATTTGTGCCACGGTATGTTAAAAATAGCTGTTTAAGTTAATGAACACTTTTCTTTTTCACTAAAGGTGGGATTAATTATGACAGTTTAAGAGGTTCTGTTAAGTACAAGGTCTGTTTGATGATGCTGACCAGCTAGATTTATTAGCTTGCACATGTTGACTGGAGGAGTTAACAGGAGAAGCACAGTCTTGCTGGTGCAGCACCAGCAGACACCAATTCAAATGTTGTCCAACTGACTATCATCACCATATTATTCAGTACCAGCTAAATGATTGTGACAAACAGGGCAATGAGCATTCTCCTCCATTCAAGTTGTGTGGTGTGGACACCCTGCTGAGGGGTTGGGGCTATGAAATGCAGGAGAACATGTTTAGTCAGAGCACAGAGGCAGGTGGAGAGCCTCCAGACTGCAGTAGGTAGGAAATCCACTGTCTTTCTTCTCGTCAAGTGAGCGCCGGTGTTTAAAACACCAGCACCTTCCAGCCGGAGTGTACGAAGGAGCAGGCGAAGTAGAGGCAGTCCACCGCCTGGTCTACCAGCCAATCAAACACCACCTCTCGGTTCCCTGAGCCAATGGTCACCCTCAGCTTGAAGTTGCCCCCGTCACTCAGGTTGTTGTTGCTGATGGGAAAGAGGTTGACCACCTCCATGTCAAAGGTGACGGTAGAGCCCACGGTGATGGCAGGCAGCTGATTGGTCATCTCCTTCCCATTGACAAACACTGCGCCTGAGAGAAAAGGACAGCTCCAGTCACATCAACTGAAATATCAGTGTGTGCAAACACATCATGTGGAAACCATGCAAATCAAAGCAGTTCTTTATTCTTGTACATCAACAAGATTAGGTATTAGATGATTATCAGTGCTGTTAATGAGAATTTTTCAACAATGGATAGCAGAATTTTGGATAACATGATGACTGATATGAAAACCATTCAGATGCCACCTCTTCAGCTGAAATTACTTGCCTTACGGAGAGAACAGCTGAAATTTTCCTTTCACTTTTACTAGATTAAAATACTTTGAGAGGTGTCTCAACACAGCCTGAGTCAATGACTGAATGATTAAACCTTTCTTTTATATACGAAGCAAGGGCTGCGTTGTAATACTGCAAATTTTCACACTGCAATTTTCAGATTTACTACAAATGAATATCAACCCTTAATATCAGTTATTGGTGTCCTGGATTACTAATAACCAGTATCGGACCTGAAAAACCAATATTGTCGATCCCTAGACAGGATAATACAATTGTGACAATTGTGGCTTGTCATGCTGTGTCAAACTGGTCAGTGCTTTCTCTGTGTCATTGTATTAAAATGGAGACTTCAAAGTAATACGAGGTCAGCAGCGTATCCAAAGTCTACGTTTTAGGGATTCAAATCCATGAGCCAGTGGGTACGAGCTGCAACCCCAGTAAAAGCTGACACAAAGCTGCAGCCTCCATGTAGTCTGTCAGCTCACCACTGGTAGAAATGCAGACAGCCTGGTCTCTCTGCAGTGACTCAGGCCCGCTCTCGCCCTCCACACACACTCCCAGGCTGTCCCTGCGGTCCAGCTGGCCTGCTGCAGAGATCCTACACACACACATATACACAGACAAACCTCACAGTCAAAAACACTCATTTAATACATGTGAATCTGCAGAAATATTTCAATCCATAAAGATACATCTTTTCTTGAGCAAGTAAATAATGAGATTTAAAACCTATAATGTGAATGCATAGTGTACCAGAAGCATTTAACATTCACTTGAGAAAAAACATTACCATTTTTCTAAATGAATGATAATCAGTTCATTCATTCACAAAAATGGCATACTTTTTTCTACCATTTTTCTGAATCAATGAGACCATTATCATGAATTCATTAATTAATTTCTGAATTCATGAGATAATTATCTCATTAATTTAATGAGATAATTATCTCATGAATTCAGAAAACTAATGCAGATTTATTTTTCTCTACTAATGCTAATACTAATTAAGTCAAATTAAACTAAATCTTTTGAAGACATTACATTGATTACAACATTTATGCACTGGGCAAGCATTCATTTATTTATATGAATTAATGGTCATGATATACTTTCTACTGACAATAACCATGATATTTAAAAAAATAAATATTGATATCATGTTACTCATGTTACTTAATATTATGTAAATAATCCAGTGCCTGTTTAATCAATTTCATTTGCTTTGTCTTCCTCCCCCAACACCTCACACATACACACACACACACACACACACAAAGCGCCCATACACCTGATGTAATTACAGATTCTCCCGCCACCTCCCTACACTTGTAGTTTGGCTTTTGACTTGTAGTTCATTTACCAAAAAAGAGACGAAACACACAATAAACAAACTTAAAGATGAATTTGAATGACAGCATTATTACTACTATTGCTACTATTGTTATTACTTTTCTATAGCTATCACAATAATATTGTTTTCATTGAATCTTTTGGCTATGATAATCATGTAGTGAAAATCTGATATCGTGACAGCCCTAACATAAATCTTGAAATTTTGTGCACAAAATAATAAAAATGAGGGCACAAATGGACCTAAAAAAGTAAGTCCAGCACTCAGGCTAATCAAAATGAGGGCATTTCTTCATGCAGTTTGTTTGCTGTACTTAAGTATTGCCAGCTATGCTCAAATGTCGCATCATCTGCTAATCTGCACATCAATTTTTGCTATCATTACAAATATGCTGTGTGTGTGTGTGTGTGTGTGTACTGTATACATACTTGAATGTCAGTGTCTGGCCACAGAAGTAGGTAGGTGCGTTGGAATACAGGACAGGACAGCGCGATGGGGAGGAGTCATTGCGCATGGCAATGTTTCTCCTGCTGCTCAGGATGTAGCCCTCAGTGCCGGGGTGCCACTCTGTGCAAGAGACACAAACGCACACACATTTTAGAAGCCATGCAGCTCCACTTCATCTATATCTATATCTATATCTTTCTATATATCTATCTATATATCTATATCTATATATGTCTATCCATATCTATCTATCATCTGTCTCTCTCTCTCTAGCTCTCTCTCTCTCTCTCTCTGTATATATATACACTGACCTAAAGGATTATTAAGAACACCATACTCATACCGTGTTTGACCCCCTTTCGCCTTCAGAACTGCCTTAATTCTTCGTGGCATTGATTAAACAAGGTGCTGGAAGCATTCTTTAGAAATGTTGACCCATATTGATAGGATAGCATCTTGCAGTTGATGGAGATTTGTGGGATGCACATCCAGGGCATGAAGCTCCCGTTCCACCACATCCCAAAGATGTTCTATTGGGTTGAGATCTGGTGACTGTGGGGGCCATTTTAGTACAGTGAACTCATTGTCATGTTCAAGAAACCAATTTGAA
>OMLB01034842.1:6803-18977 GCA_900302555.1 Myripristis jacobus | reverse complement strand
CACACACACACACACACACACACACACACACACACACACACACACACACACACACACACACACACACACACACACACACACACACACACAGACAGAACCCTCACTTACTGGTATGGGAGGAAGATGCAAAGCCCGTTGTTACAGGCAAACTCATTCATGTGGCAGCTGCGGTTGGGGCAGTTGTGGAGCTCGTCGGCTGCATTGGCGCAGTCTTTCTCCCCGTCACACACAAAGCTGAGGGGCACACAGCGTGGGTGGCCGGGGTACCAGGTGGGGCAGGTGAACTGGTTGGAGCTGCAGGTACGTTCACCTGTAAGAAGAACCAATGAATTGGTTTAAACCCTTTCTTTAAAAAAGCCTTTCTTTTGTTTTTGGTTAAGATATAAGCTATAAACTTCAGATATACATGTACAGGTAATTTCCATATTGCTTTCACAAAGGTTTTTCTGATTTGCACTTTGGAACTTCAGCATCAAAATTTGAGATTGTAAAAAACACTTTGTATAAAACTAAATCCAAATATGCAGCATAATTTTCTGTTTTTCCACACGTATGTTTGTCATGAACATTTGTAAATATGTAGCCCAAAACATTTCTAGTTGCATGTGTGACAGCACGCACTCAAGAGTTTTTGGCAGACATTTGACATTACTGTGTGATGAACAAAAGGGGAGGCTGGACTTCACATTGTTTCTGACTGACTGTACTCATTAGGGAATGATCTGAGCAGAATTTGTCTTGTGCTCTCAAAAACATCCCGTGGAAATGTATAAGAAAAGTGAGCAGTGCGGGTTCAACCTGTCCCGATAAAATCCATGTTCATTTTCCCATGTACAAATGAAACCATTCATGTTCTAATGAATTCCAATGCAGAAAAAAAAATTAATTTAGATATTTAAATTAAAAAAAGACCTTTGTAGGGAAATTGAATCCCTATCAAGTAACTGTCACTCTTGATTACCTATCTGGTATAGTGAGTAGGAACATAGGACAATTATTTTGGCTGAAGCTGAGACGAATGAACATTTCTAGGTTTAATACGCCATCTGCTGGAGGAACGTAATGATGTCTTTAAAGAGGACAAAGGATGTGAGCCTTGAGAACCGGACACTTTGGATGGTGAGGTAAAATCCTGCATCACCACTGACAAATCACACTGGCATTTAACAGTGTATATCTGCTAAAATTCTCTATCTGTAAGCTGTTTCACACATTCAACAAAGTATGAAAACTAGTTTTCTAAATCATTGTAATGTTTAGTTAGATGTAAAACATACAGAATGCCAGAATATATGTGCCAAACTCGTGCCACCCAAAGTAATCAGTTACTGCCTCCAGAGTGCGATGACAGAAATATGAACACGCTGTCTCACCACACTGCAGTTCAGGAGCCTCGTCACTGTTGTCCCAACAGTCATTGTTGCCATCACAAGTCAATGACTGGGGGATGCAGTTTCCATTGGTGCAGGTGAATTGACTCGGACTGCATGTCTTGCCCTGCTCCTCTGTATGCATGGACAAAGATATCATTTTTAAAGGGGCATTAAATAATCCCACAGCCATGTCATGATGTACTGAAACTTCAGAGTGACTACTACTGGCCAGAAGATCATGAGTTTGATCCCCTTCAGTCAAAAATTAAGTGTTATCAAAATCTCTATTCAGATTCAGATTCAGATTCAGATTCAGAAAGCTTTATTGTCTGTTGTAACAGAAAATTTTCTTCAACGTGGCTATAGGCAAGATACTGAGCCTGCTCGCTGGACGTATTTGACAGCTGATGATAATATAAAGAAAACAGATAGATAGATACTTTATTCATCCCGAGGGAAATTCACATCTTCCAGCAGTATCCACAAATTCAAGATAAAAGACATCAGAAAAAAGACACTTTAAAAGGCCTGCAGTAAGTACTACTAATAATAAATAAATGGTTAAATGCAGAGAGATAGAGAATTCACCGCAGGAGGGAGGTTCATCAGTCCCATCATTGCAGTCTCTCATGGAGTCACACACCCAGGACTCAGGGATACATGTCCCTCCATCACAACGGAACTGGCCCGGAGCGCAGGTGCGACCCGCTGCAATAAAGCACAAGCACACAAATGCAGACATATTCATATGTATTGTGTGTGTGCCTGACAGGGTTCACTCAGCAGGCTAACTAAACCCTAATTTTTGTGGTTGAAAAGTAATTCCTACTTATGAGACTTACCGGTTTAAACGTTAAAAAGTGGGAATGATCATTTTTGCACTTTGGAAAATAAACGTGTTCACATTCAACCTGTTTTTTGGGCCAGGTGCAGGATAAAGATACATACGTAAATAGAGGGAGGAAAATATCTGCACACTGAATTACAGCTCTCAACACTTTATTCGGGTGCCTAGGTAGTCAAAAAGTGTTGCAGTCCAGAGCTGGAATCCAGTGTGCGGATATTTCTCTCCTTCCATCTATAATGATCATTTTTGCCTCATGATTTTCATTTTCGCTGATTTTCTCTATAGCACCACAATACTTTTTATAATATTTTATAATGGTTTATAATGGTACATCTCACAAATTTTACCTTTATCAGAAATTTGCAACTTCTGTAATTTTGATATTTCATTCGGCCAAATTGCAATTTCGCTAAAATTTCAGTTATTTGTTCAGCCCTAGTTATGTCTCACCCTCTTTTTTCTCAACACAAAAATAAGCCACAAGGCAAACACTGAGGGTTCAACTTACCACAGAAAAGAGGATTCTCATCACTGCCATCACCACAGTGGTTGTAGCCGTCACACAGGTTGTCAGGATAGATGCAGATGTTGGTGTTGTCACATTTGATCTGGCCTGAAGGACACGTCCTGTCAGCTGGAGAGGAGCGAGGAAGGCAAAGGTTTGGTTTTGTATGGTTGAAGAATTCTTTTAAAATGATTTTAAGTGATGTGATTACTTACCAAAGTGCATATAAAATGTTTTTTTTAAACAATGACACCAATGGAGTGCATGCAAACACTTTTGCTAGTTTCTTGTATGCATGTAGATGTAATGATTGATTTTCAGGTCAGAAGAACACACCTCTAACCTTCAGGCTGGTGAAAAATGTGCTCTCTACTTAGGAAAACTTTCACATATTTCTCCACAGTCATCCACCATAATGAGTCCATCAGTAAATCAGCCAGACAATCAATCCATCAATCAGCCTGTCATAACTCACGGCAGTTAATCTCGTCAGAGGTGTTGTTGTCTCTACAGTTGTTGTGGCCGTCACAGACGAAGTCTGCGCTGATGCAGCGTCCGTTGGTGCAGGTGAACTCAGTGTCAGGGTTGCAGGTGGGGAAGGGGCAGCCCTGCTCGTCACTGTTGTCGCCACAGTCGTCCACATAGTCGCAGGTGTAGCTGACTGGAACGCAGCGCCCGTTGTCACAGGTGAAGTCCATAGCTGAGCAAGTGTGGAAGGCTGGGAGGAGAGAGGAAGACATTTACTCATACGGCATTTAGTTAGCAACTTTTATCAAGAGAAACTCACAGCAGTAGTCCCACAGCTGAATAAACCCATACTTCTAAATTACCAATGCTATGGCACCCAAGATTGTGGGTCAAACCACAGTGCCATGACAAGATGTCTATGTCTTTTTATTTGTAGTGGCCTATTTGTAAAGTTTCATTCTGTCCTGTTCTGCCCTGTGTAATGATGTTTTCCTACAGCAAATAAAGAGGTAGTAGTTGGTGTTTCAGATGAGTAATTGCTTGTGTGATTTTAGGTCAACTGTTTTTCATACTCTCTACTACCACCACATACTGTCCTTTCTTCAACTGAAAGAAACCAGATAATACACCAATCAGTGCCAGCAATTCTTGACATGATTCATTTACTGGTTAGGAAAGGGAATGAAGACACAGAAAAGGGGGAGACAGGGTGTACTGTCCTGACAAAGGTAGGAAGGTCATTACTTCACTGTGGAGTCAGGTGGCAGCAGAGAGAAGTGAGACTTCAGTTTGTCTAAAACAAATCAATGTTGAACTGAATGAGGTTCTCAGGTTTTTAACTTGGACTACTGTGGTGATATTGTGGAAAGACTATAAAGACTCCACACAACTGTAGTAAGCAAATGTTGAAAGGGTTTATGCATGAGTGGTGTGTGACATAAACTAAAAGGGAAACATAAAACATTGATATCACATGGACACAAAGGAGAAACATCTTTTCTCACCACAAATTCTCTCCAGCTCATCTGAATTATCCAGGCAGTCGCTGTGGCCGTCACACACCCATTGTATTGAGATGCAGTCGCCATTGAGACATGTGAACTGCTCCGGCTGGCAGCGCTTCCCGGTGTCTCGGATACAGTCCTTCCCATTATTGGCCAGGTACCAGTTTCCCTGGTGGGGACATTGGCACTCTGAACCTGATGGACCTGTAGGAGAGATCAGGCCAGGCAATAGTAAAAACAGAGGAGTAAGGAAAGGAAGGAAGGAGGATAATCTCTGTTGTTAATTAGTCTGAATTTGCCTCAGGATTCAGGACATGTCTTGATACAGTTAAAGAAACACAGCTATTGGTACTTTAGGCTGTCAAAGCAGGGTTTAAGGTTTCAAACCTAACTAATAAAACCTAATGTACACACATGAATGTGACAATAAAGTTTCTAACGCAACAAAGTTTTGAAGGATTATTTTCAGACAGAGACTTTCATTTCTGCCTGTGGATGTCAGGTGACTGACAGGAAGCAGAGTATAAAGGTCATGTGCCAGCGTGAAAAAAAACAACAAAAAACAAAAAACAGGCTACCAAGAAATAACAATAAAGCAGTAACTTTAACAAAACAAAATTAAGGCTTCATGTTATATGTGAAAGATGATCTATGTCGGGCCATTTTCAGGTCTGTTTAAATCATTTTTCTTACTGCAAGAATGAATGGCAGCAAATCTAATGGTAGGAAAATGAAAACTGAAGTCTCCAACTATTGTTGTTGGAGGATTAGCGAGCCTTGTTCGTCGCCCTTACCAGGAACACAGACATGACTGCAGCCTCCATTAAACTGCTGACAGGGGCTGGAGCAGCTCTCCTGCTTGGATCCGGCATAGACATGGATGTCGTTTGGCCTGTACTGCATCTGCAGAGCGAGCACTGCAAAACCAGAGCCGTCATCCTTCCCAGCCCTGTAGATGGCTCGGGAGGTCCAGTCGGTCCAGAAGATGTCCTGCTGGAAAACTGTCATGGCAAAGGGGTACTGGACCCCCTGCACAATTACCTGTCGATTCTCACCAGTCAGTGAGGACCGCTCAATCTTGTCTCTGAGGGAAGCAGGCAGTGAGGGAGGAAGGCAAAGAAAATGGAGAATAACACAGGGACACAAACAAGATCTTATGAAATTAAGATTGCACACAGCTGGGTGTCTTTTACATCAGTTCTTCCACAAAATTAGTCTCTTAGCTTCTTTGCGATTTGCATGTGAAAAGCTGGACATACAGTGAGGCATCAGCCCAGTACAGCATCCTCTCTTCATAGTCCAGAGTCAAGCCATTGGGTGTGGTCAGGCTGCTGTTGATGATGGGTATCCGGAAATTTCCACCCAGTGTGGCCCTCTCAATCTTAGCTGGGCTACCCCAGTCAGTCCAGTACAGGTAGCTGAAGAGGGAGCATATCAGAGAAAAAAGAGAGAGCAGATATTATAAGGCATAACAAAGAGACTGTGATGCAAAAGAAAGATCCATTGATTTTTGTCATTTATATGTCCAATCTTCAGAAAACTGACTGAGTAAAGGTCTGTTGGTCTTACCCATAGCAGGGGTCGACAATGATGCCCCTGGGGCGGTTGGCATGGGCAATAACTGATCTGTTCTGCCCATTCACCCCTATAGCCTGAACATTTCGGCTGTAGTAGTCAGTGAAGTAGAGACGCTTGTTGACCCAGTCATATGCCAGGCCCTCAGGGTCATCCAGATCTGAGTGGGATAACAGAGAGAAGTTAAGTTAAGAAGAAAGAGAAAACAAAAATGAGAAAATAGAAAGGAAATGAAGATCCAGGGAGGGATCAGTAAGAGAGTGAAATTGTAAAAGGAGAAAGATGAAAAGGAAAAGGGTGAGGTCATGTAATATTCATTATCCAAACAATGAGTAAAAAATATAAAATGGTATTATTGTCCACAATAGCAACATAGTGAGTGACAGCTGCTGCTAACTTACTTGGAGCTATAATGACAGGTGAGCTGGTGATGGATGTGGTGCTGACATAACCAATCCTGCTCCGGCCTATACCCATGTACTGGGAGAAGAAAATCAGCTTGTCCTTGAAGTCAAAATCCAGTGCCATCAAGTTGTAGCCCAGGTTCACCACCGGATAAGGGCTGCTGTGATCCTCGGGGTCCAGCCTCATGCTATTCAGTGTGTAGTCAGTTGTGAAAATTAGAAATTCGTCAAGGCCGTAACCACATGTTACCCCATTAGAAAGGAGGGACCCATGAGCACAACCACATTTGGGTTTCTCCTGGCCTGGCATGGCAAAGCAGAGCTGCTGGCAGCGCCCATTATCTTCCTGGCATGGGTTAAAGCCCACCTGGTTGGCGGATGTAGGCTGAACATGCGAGTCAAATACAGTGACATCCAGCAGACCATCAATACCATCACGGATTACCTGGTAACATTAAGAGAAACATTAACATTTAGTCATGGAAGTGGTCTGGCCTCGGAATTCTCTCTACTGAATTTCCTCTGTCTCTCTCCTGTGTCTAATAAAGACACAGGACTCATTCAAGTCAGTATGGATAGATAATAGCATAGGATAAATACTTAAAAGTAATTGAAAAGAATGGTAAAGAGTGATTTATCATTCCCAGTAATTGTGTCCCACTCTCACCTCCGGTTGGTCAGTGTTGGCTGGGTCTTTACTGGCCTGAAAGAGTTTGCCAAGTTTCTTATCCACCCACAGCATGTAGTTCCCAAATATGGCAATCCCCATTGGAGATGGATACCGGCTCCCATACCGGACAATCTGCCTCTGCGTGCCATCTGGAGCAATGCGAGAGATCATGTCGAGTACATCATCCGTCCAATAGAGGAAGTCATTGGTGTAATCAATGGTCAGACCACGGGGCGATGCCAGACTCTCTGATGCCAGAACAGTGCGGTTTCTGCCATCCAACAGGGCCCGCTCAATCTTGGGCGTCTGGCCTCCATCGGTCCAGAAGAGGTAGCGGAGCTTGGGGCTCACAGCCAGGTCACGGGGCCTGTCCTGGATGGACTTGACGAGAACCATTCGATAGGTGGTGTTGATAGCAAGCACCTCTAGGAAGGTCTGGCTCTCAAAAGCATTGGTGAAATACAGGTTGCCTAAGCGAGGAATGGAGATATTGAGGGAAAAAAAGAAGATCAGATTAGCATACTTTAGCACATTAGCATTCTGCTTTTCTCTTCACCCATTTGCCTCTTCAGCTTTGTTCAAAACATCTGTGAAATGTTATATTCAGCAGATAAACAGCTCCAAATTTCAGCTCAGTGATGTGAATGCCTCTGTCACTGTAATAAGCTCCGCAGCAACAGAAAAAGTTCATTCACAGCTGCTTATCTTGTTGCAGAAAATCCACAGCTTCACCTCATTTTCAAAATAAGTATTCCAACAAGAGCCCTTTGAGAGTGAAATGTATAATTTCCATCCCAAAAGTGCAATTTTTACCTTAACTTTCACTTTTATGCAAGCGATTTACCATGAACCTGGAAGCAGCAGTGAAGCGGAGCTTGAGCTCTCAACACCCTCTAGTGATTAGCTTTAAAACAGCAGCTCCACCTGGGAATTACATGTGGCATAGACATGGGCCTATCCTAAAATGCTCTGTTTCAAGTGCTCCATTTAAGCCTCATGCTGGCTAGACCATAATCTATAATGGACAAGAGTGCAGATCTACTGGTCAGCATTACCATTCTATGTATATTTCTATGCTAAGTCTACATGAAGATTGTTTTAATAAGCTAACTGCTATGAGAGCTATATTACCATATGCTAGTTAGGGACTAATACTGGATAAATTCGGCATCAAATTCATACATTTTAGAATGTTATCATCCTCACATTTTTATTTTCTATCATCTACGTTAATGTTCCGCAGACTTATTTCATGCTTGTGCTTTAAAGTAAACAAGTAGAGGGCTTGCCTCTTGTGCTTCCAAATGGAAAAAGTCGACACATTCATGGACCGTTGGATAGATGGGTGGAGAGATGAATAAGATGGTTTTTACCTGCAATCCAATCTACAGCGATGCCCTGGATGCCTCCTACTCCTATGCCTGAGGTGATAAGACTGCTGTAGTACCCTCCATCTGTCCTGGCCCTGTAGATACCCCTGTAGGAACTGTAGGTGCTGTTGTCAGTCCAGTAAATAAAGCGAGATGCAACATGAAGGTCCAATTTGTCCTTGATGGTGTAGGAGGCTGCAAAGAGTATAGTTTGGTTGATCAGATCCTGAACTGTGGTTAAGCTGACATTTACATTTAGCAAGGATTTTCAATCAATTATTTTAAAGGGTCTCCCCTAGCTTGGAGACAAAATACGATGGAGAAGTTGAAAATATGGGCCATCAGATAAAATTTCAGGACACTAAAGAAAAATGCCCATTCTGCAAAGGAAAAAAAAACTTGGACAGAAATACCTTTATCATCCAAATAAGAAAATGTACAAGAGAAAATTGTAACAACGTGGAGCCAACCTACATCCACCGACAGGCACCATCGCCTCAGAGTGGTCGGAGCTGTTTATGTGGAAGCCGCGGATGTGCTTGGGGGTGGAGATGAGGGCGAAGGATTCATACTGTTTGCAGCGAGAGCCATCCTGAGAGGGGTAAAAGCCCGTGGTGCAGGCACAGGTCTTCTGGTTCCCTGGCTTGGGCAGGCAGAGGTGGGGACAGCCCCCGTTGTTGACACTGCAGGCATTGCTGGTACCTGCTGAGTCTGTGATTGGACAGAAACAGAGGATTGTGGAGGTCACAATTAATTGATAAGCTGAAGTGTCCTCTATGCAGCTGCACCACTACGATATTGACGACTACTACTGCTCCTACTGGTCACTTAACCCCTACCTGCTACATTGCTAGCCGAAATGGATATTGTGTGATGCAGTCACAGTCAGTCTGGATTAAAACAACAAGCTTAAAGACAGTTACATCTGTAATAACTATAAAAGCACTGCGTCCACCTACTGTCTCTGGCGTGCACTTTGAGGGCTCGCAGGCCAGACATGCCGCTTCTCATCACCACCATATTGCCGCCAGTGTTCTTGTCCACCCTCTCAATGACCTCATAGTCCAGATCCGTGTAGTAGAGGTGGTTCTGGTAGACCGTCAGACCCCAGGGATGGGACAGGCCACTGACCACCGTCACCCGGCTCACACCATCCATAGTGCCACACTCAATCTGGGCACAAACAGGAGAGGAAACAGTCGGAGACGGTTAATAATGGTAAATGAAAAGCTTGGTGAACTTATAAACAAAAGACATTTATATGCTCAGAGTAGATTTAATTAATTCTTTCCTCTCGCGAGACCCTGGACGCCGTCCATGCTTTAAATGTCTACATACAGTATATTAAGTATGGATCTGAGTATAAACTATGCACTCATGGTACAAACATGAATGCCTACCACGCCTGTGTTTGCCACACCCCAGTACAGTTTGCTGGTAGAGATGTCTGCAGTGATAAATCCTATGTTAGCCAGGTTGCCTGTGTAGAGGTTTCTGAGGTTGCCTCCATCCATGTCAGAGCTGGCAACCTTGGGAGGAACCCCGCCGTCGGCTCCCTTGTCCGTCCAAAACAACTTCCTGTGGAGGGCAAAGGTCAATATGAGAAACATTCAGGGATTTGACATTTACTCTCCTGGTGCTGTTAATTATTGCTGTTCATCTTTCACTCATTTCATTATTCCTTTTAACAGACTGAGGATGAGATAGGTTATTTCTATTTCTATTTCCTTCATTTATTAATTTTATGTGACTGTTTCATCATGTTCTTCTTACGGCCATCTATTTGTGTTTGTCATATCCTCGTGTCAAAAAAAAAAAAAAGCTCAAAAAGAGGGGATGTTTTGTTTTACCCTCGGGCTGGATCCAGGACTATTCCAACGGGCTCTCCTGCTCCCTCTGGTTTGCCTGTGGACGTGATGAGGGTCTTCCTATAGTGCTGGTATCCATCCACGCGGATAACCTGTGCAGCATAATCAATAATGATAAAGGTAAGATGAACTTCATCACTGGTTTGGTGCCAGAAAATCTCATCCTCTAACTACTTGCATTCCCTTCCCTGTGAAAAGGGAATGCAAGTGTAAGTTATCACTTAAACTCAACAAAGTTTTTTGTCAGATGAGATATTCATTCATCCTCACCTCTATGGCTTTTACTGTTGGATTGGTATAATACATCATCCGGCTTATCCAATCAAAAGCCAGACCAGAAGGTGAGCCAATGATAGCAGCTGGAGCAAACTGGGTCCTGTTGGTGCCACTGGTTTTCACTCTCCATATAGATCCCTGATAGGGGGAGTAGAATGTAGAAATTTAGTGAGACCTGGCATTGGGTATATTATATTGTACAGGTTTGTTTAATCAAAAATGAACCCTGATGCCACAGTAAACTGATAAGACACAATTAAAATAGCTCCCGAGGCTCAGTGTAAGAGCTGTCACTCACAGGGCTCTGCACCCAATAGACAAACTGCTCCTGGTCGTCAAAATCTATGTCCCGCCCCTGAGAGATGCCAGACACAGGGGCCATTGCATTGTTGGAGGAGTCAGCAGGATCCAGAGGAATGCCAAAAATCACTGAGTCTCTCACCACCATCAGGAATGGAGTCTCGTCTTGAAGAACAGAGAGGAACAGGACAGGATATGAGAGAAGGATATAAGAGAAGAGAAGAGAAGAGAAGAGAAGATGAAAGAAAGAGAATACAACACACAGAGTACCCTAACCCTAACCCTAACCCTAACCCTAACCCTAACCCTAACCCTAACCCTAACCCTAAATATGTATCAACAAAAATTAAACAGTGGGTTTACAATTGATGAAAACCAGCTTTGTGCTATGATTATGAGATTACCTAAAGACTGTTGTAGTGGACTTAACTGTGAAAGGGAAAAGCTATTTTTAAAAAAGTACCTTTAATACAGGTTCGCTTGTCAGCATCCAGCCTCCAACCAGACTGACAGTGGCAGGTGTAGTATCTGGGTCTGATGCCGGACAGCAGGCACAGCTGACTGCACAGGTGCTCCCTGCATGGGTTGAGAGCTGCACACACAATCTCAACGTCAGTCTTCATATCACTTTGAGATGTTGAAGTGATAATCAGACTATAGATTAAGAGCCACAATCACAAAAAAGGTTTCCCTACGCTTAACACTGAGATGAACACTTATGGCATTTATTATTATCCTAATATAAGATAGACCACGTTTTAGAAAGCACTTAAAAACAATTAAAAAAGCTGTTGTTTGACTTTTAAGTGACCTGTAGGCTGCTTGATGGGGTGATCCATGACGATGCCCATAGGCTGGTAGACGTTGTTGAGCAGAGTGGTGATGTTGCCGCCGTGGAACTTGTTGGTCTTCATCACCTTGCTGGTGTAGCGCTCTGACCAGTAGATGTGGTCCTCAAAGATGGTCATACCATGAGGGTGTTGGAGAACCTTGAAGAGAAAGAGCATCTAAATCTAAGGCCACTGAGTTTAGAGTTTTTAACCCTGATTTAGGTAAAGTTTTTGCTCAGAACAAATGCTCTTTTACAGATCGGTCAGGATACTTTTGTCTTAGCCAGCGAAATATGACACGGCTGTAAAGTAACTATATATATCTATTATTAGGGAGAAAGTAATCCATCATAGACACTGCAAAGTGGCATAATGATATGACAGATCCAAGATGGTTACAATCCTCTGTGGTGTGCAAAAGAATGATATTGACCAGTTAAGATCATTTGTTTAATTTATTATTACCATAAATTATTTTAACAGGTGAAAAACACCCTCACAAATTGACAAACAGGCAATGTTCTGACTGACTTCATTGTCATTCTTGTTTCTTTAAAATTGTGCCAACCTTTTGCTCCTTTTTCATGTTGTCTTCTTTCATGTTATTACTTCTCATCTGTGTGTTTTTTCTTTCAAAATACTTCTCATCTGTGTGTTTTTTTCTTTAAAAAAAAAAAAAAGAGC
>OMLB01034840.1:12008-25661 GCA_900302555.1 Myripristis jacobus | reverse complement strand
CGGGGGAGGCAGCGGAGGTGGAGGAGAAGAAAGAGAGAGGAGGAGAGAAGGATGGCGCAGCAGGCCGGAGAGTGCTCATTGAACACTGGTGAGTGTCTCAGGGCTGTGATGCAGTCACTCTGAACACATGGTCACTGCAGGGAGCTGGACATGCAGCCAGCTACACAGCTACACAGCTACACAGTGAATACAGGTGAACTGAACATGACAAACTGTGCATTTAGCTTCTTAACAGCTGAGGTCTCAGCTGTTACTGAGTTACTACATTTAGAAAAACTGCTTTTGGACCAGTGACCATTTCACATCGTGCGGCACTAACCTGAATTAGAGTGCCATCAGAGCTAAGCATTCATGCCTACTGTAATAGTGAATGGGATGTCTGTTACTGTGCTAAAGTTTACTTGTTTTCTTTACATTGTATCTGTAACGAATCTGTAAACTGTAAACTGGAATCTGTTTGTTTGCTGTGTTTTTTACTTGTCTTGTGCATGCTGTGTTGGTTCTTTTAAAGCCCTTTTAAACCATAAACATGCCAAGGGGACCTGTATGTTTTGTTTTATGTTTATTAATGTGCATTGTTCCCCTTTGAAAAAAAAAAAAAAAAAAATTATAAACCTGGCCAGATAGCCTAATGTTATCAGTTACTTATTTCTAAAATGCAGACACACTTGTTGAGTGATGCTGTCATTTCTTGCAGTAAGAGCTGACGAGTGTACAAGCGTAACGCCAAGGGGGTGAAAGCCGCCCTCCTGGCTGCCTACCCTGACCTGACCGTGGTCCTCAACCCTCAGAAGCCTCGCAGGAACAGCTTTGAGATCACTCTGGTGGACGGGGGGCAAGGTGAGGAGGAAGCGTCGGTGTCCCCGGGGCAAGGCCACCATCTTGCAGATGATGATGATGATGATTTTGCATGGCTCTGACACACCACATCTGTGTTCTCCATATGCCTCCATAAGATTACAGATGTGTCTGTCACTGTGTTATGGCACGCCAAGCACAGACACACAGTGCACTGACATGGTAGGCTGGGTTTTGGCTAACAGCACCAACAGCAGTGCTGGCTTGGGGCAGTTTTGCTGGCTTGAAGAGATGGTGGACCCACACATGTGCAAATAAATTAGTGGTTTGCATGTCCTTCACTGGCATGCATCTTTTACATAGCTTGCAGATAGGCTGTGTACTATCCTAGGGGTCTCATTTGTCATCTGGATAAAAGATAGAATATTCCCATTTTTTAAAAATTTAAAATGTATAAAACTTTATACTGAAATGTGAAGTGAAAAAGGAAGAAGTGTTGCTACAGTATGCTGTTCATTTCTTAAATTCCAGGATTTCAGTTTGTTTAAATGTCCGCCAGTCAACACATCCTCTGTCTGATATTGCAGTCCATAATCTAGGAAATCTTTTCTTGAAATGTTACAGTTGTACATCCATATGTGGCCGAGTGTATTCCCTGTTCAGTTCCTGTAACACTTTTCACTGTAACCCTCCTTTCAACAGAAACAACCCTGTGGACTGGAATAAAAAAAGGTCCACCTCGCAAGATCAAGTTCCCTGAAAGTGACGTCGTTGTTGCTGCTCTGGAGAACGCTCTGGATCTAGAGTAGACACCAAGTGAAGGTTTGTCACTCACATCGCTGCTTCAGCTGTAATAAGTAGAGGGTACAGGTGGGACGACTGGTGGGAGTTTGGTACATTTTCCCTTAGGTTCAGTTGCTGGGTGCTTAATTTATGCAAACAAATGATCTAAAAGCTGTTGATAAAACAAAGAATGCAACATCTTTACTTATGGATAAATTGCAATAGCTGCAAACTTTTTTCTATAGCCTGTATAAAACCTTTGTTGGTATTTTTTTCAGCCTGCACTCAGGGATTTAACATTGTCTCTACGCAAGATCAATGTGCTGATTTGCAGGTTTTGTTTTCAAGGTAAAATGTTTGCACATGTCTCAGTAGTGACTGTCTTCATGGTCCTGTTTCATAAGAAATGGACATTAATCCCAGAAAGTTATAGGTATTGTGATAACATTTGTCTTCCTTAAGACATATCTTGTCAGTGCTGCTTTGTTGTTTTTACTGGCATCTCCTCACATCCTCTGAAAGCGGTTACTTCTGTTGATCACTTGGCTGGAATCCACTGTGCAGCTTATACAACAGCCTGCCTTTAGTTCCTCTATCACAGAGCCATGTGCCACCAACTTAACTCTGATTTCCTTCAAATGCTTTGAAATACTGAGATGGCAGCTGTACACTGTGTGATATTTGACTATCCCAAATGAAAGATAACCGAAGTGTAAGAAACTTAGAAATTTAGGATGACCGCCACACAATGTGACTGCTGCTATGACCCGTGTCTACTAACCAACCAATAGGAATGCAGCATAAAACTGTGCAAGGATCAACACGACACTGGCGCTAAACTCATCAATGGAAGTAAAGTTCGCTAAATTAAAATTTTGGGATTCCAACAAAGAAGAAAATGACCGGGTCTGCATTCTCCTCCTCCCTTCTTGTTTGGATTTTTGTCCAAACAGATTAATACCACCACTGCAAGGGCTCCATTCTTGATAGCTTCATTGTTCACCATGCAGATAGATGAGGCAGGCTCATGTTTTCTTGTCATAGCCTATAAGAATCAGCAGATGTGATCGTCGTATAGTCCACATACCTCAAACTTGATGTTGTACCCAAGTTTATTAGATCCATGTTGCACAAAGTGGCTTTCAATAAACTTGTAAGACTGTGAAACCTCACAGGCTGCAGGTGCCATTAAAAAATGTGGCTGCTTCTCATGGGTGTAATCCACTGCGGTCCAGGCTGAGTGTTCTCACTCAATGATCAAAATGTTGCCCAAACATGTCAGAGAATACAGTTATTAGTTGCTAGCTGCTTAATACAGTGTGCAGACTGTATCTCTTGACTGTATCAGATTATTAATCAAAACATTTTTCACCAAATACATTGCAGAACTGGTGATGGTTGAGACCAGGGCCTTATAGGAAACCAGACATTTTGTGACTTAGCACATTGCAAATAGTGCTTTGATAGGAAACTTTATATTTAAGCTTTTTCATGTGTTGTGTGTGCAGCCCAGCGTCCAGACTGTGTGACTCCTTGGAGCAGAATGATGAGGAGTGACCAACGGGATGTTCCCAGTCTCTCCTCTGATGAGCCAGGCTCCACGCTCACATGACCTGGACACAGGCTGACACCTAGTGGTGCATCTGAGACATTACCTCTTGACCAACATTTACTGTCCTGCTGTTTTTAATTGTGTGTGTGTTTTTCCATTTCCCATCTGTGTATTTTTTTTAGATTTGTCTGTAATAAACATTCTTTTTCTGCATGAAAATGCCAGTTTGTTGGTTTTGATGGTTTTAGATATGTACATAGGTACACAAAGGCAACATCACACAAACAAGATATATTGTTCTTCAGTTTAAAAGGATGGTTTATTTATTTATTTATATTTTATTCCAGTTATAAAACCCAAATATAGAAACTAGGCAATGCCTGTAAAAGACTCAGGCACTTTTGAAGTGCTACCATGTTACTGATACATGCACACCAGACCGGTGATCAATACTACGCCCACTCTTAAATAAAGTGAAAAAGATTTTCACTCCATACTTTAAAGTCCTGCAGGATTTTTGTGCAAATTACTCTAAAATTTTAAGATTTCTGCTTGACTTCCAAACTGAGTTTAGCACAGAATCAGCTAAGCAAGGTACCTGTTGAGTTAGCTAGCTCCTTAGCTAAGCATCCAGGCTAAAAATGTGATAGAGCTATCTATAAAAAGCACCTCAGAGAACATAAATTTGTCTTTGGTCATTGGGATATAGGTAAAAGTTTCCAACTTGAAGGCAGTGTGCTGTGTTCTCACCTTGCAGCAGGATGCAGGTTACAGCTCAGACTGTGTGAGCCTCTGACCGCTGAACATGGAAAACGGACTGTGGCTGAAACTGAGTGGAAGTTTTAACAACTGACCTAAAGGCTACTTTGACAAATAAAACAACAGGAACTGTACAGGTTACATCAGAGATTACAGCAAAATGCCAGCAAGGTATTAGCCTAACTTATTGGCCCTTTCAAAAACATATAGTAAACACTTAGCACCTTCTGAGTTTTCTTCAGAAAGACTCCTGGGGAACCTCCTGTTTGTCCCTGTCATGGCTCCACATCACATTTTCTCTGAGACCACCAGTGCTCTCACCACAACTGTTAACTATGTCAGTGTGACTTCTTTACAGTGGTGGGAGGTTTTCAGTTGGATGCTTTGTATTTTGTGGTTACTGTTTCCAGAAAACCCTGTAAAGAATAAGTCACACTGTAAACTCTTCTGCAGCATCGCTATGACTCCTTCCTGCAGCCTTTACTGTTGTACATTTTGTGAAGAGCTGCCATTCTGATCTGACATGGAAAGTTGGTATAAAGATAAAATTAAAAAAAGGACAATAAAAACATGTTGTCTTTACACATGCTCTCAAACAAACAACAATTGGTAAGCATTAGAGATCACTACACCATGAACTACTGTAACCCCTGACAAACAGAGGTGCCTGCGCCGTGATGCTGCTTATGAACAGTGTAAAATATTCTTGGTGAAGAAAAGCAGTTCTTGTATTTTGATGGAATAACTGGACACCCGGACACAGAGTACAAGAGCTGGCCGTGGAGGCTGTTTGACTGTGGGAGGCGAGAAGCCCACAGCCGCCCAGCCACAGGGTGACCTGCTCACTACCACTACCACTAGGGGCGCTGGAGCAAAATGCCACAATGTCAAAACCCTTTACCTAAAGTAATCGATTATGTCTATATTGTTATTGTTGCACTGTGTAATGCATTTTAAAATGTCAGATTATCATAAACATTTGTTTGTTAATATACTTCACTGATTATGCATATATTGTAATTGTTGCACTGTGTATTGCATTTTATGTGGGTACATCAGGTGACGCCCACTTAGCCCAGCCCCCGCCCCCCCAACTTGTTGTGGATAATGGTACAGTCCACGATACACGTGCGCGCCAAAGTTTTGTAACATTGGCAGCGAGCATGGCTCCGAAGACAGGTGGGTGTGTGGTTATTGTGTGTTCACTAATGCTATTTAAGATATAGTACTCTGTTGGTACACCGTATCAGACAGACATGAGGCAGGTTGTTCGGGCACAAAGTAAATTTGGTTGTTTAATGTTTTGACTGACGGCTGGAGAGTGCAAGTTGTGTGACGTTACGTAAAGCATGTCACGGTATGGAGCTGCACGGCTAATGAAGGCTCAGACCTCAGAGGATGAATGCGGGAGAAAACACGGTTTATGACTTCGTTTCAGTAAAAGGTTAGCTAATTTGTTTATGAGCCGTTTTCACTTGAGACTCGTCCAACCCGCTGCTTGTGTCGCTCAGGTCGCCGTGGAGTGAAGCGCAGGGCGGAGGAGGCAGCGGAGGTGGAGGAGAAGAAAGAGAGAGGAGGAGAGGAGGATGGCCCGGCAGGCCAGAGAGTGCTCATTGAGCACTGGTGAGTGTCTCAGAGCTGGGTTACAGTCACTTTGAACACATGATCACCGCATTGTTCCAGTTTGTTAAGCTTGTGAACTTATCCTAAATAGAGTAATACACTTCACATAAATCTCTGCCTGAGTGATCTGCTGTCATTCCTTGCAGCAAGAGCTGACGAGTGTACAGGAATCATGCCGAGAGGGTGAAAGCCGCCCTCCTGGCTGTCCACCCGGACCTCACCGTGCTCCTCAACCCGGAGAAGCCCCGCAAGAAGAGCTTTGACATCACTCTGGTGGACGGGGGGAAAGGTGAGGAGGAAGCATCAAGCAGTTTAGGAAGAGATGAAGATGTTAGGGCTGCTGTATCCCAAGGGCCTACCAGCAAGCGTTGCATAAAAAACAGCAATGTTGGACTTTGTGGCTGCTATCATAATTTCTCAAATAATTTCTCTGTTTTGGAGCAAGGAAGGCCTGTACTCACAAAAAAACCCTCTCTACTTGATCAAATTCACATGCAGGTTTTTGGTTTATTTTACTTCTTTTCACTGTAACCCTCCTTTCAACAGAAACAACCCTGTGGACTGGAATTAAAAGAGGTCCACCCGCTAAGCTCAAGTTCCCTGAAAGTGACATCGTTGTTGCTGCTCTGGAGAAGGCTCTGGAGGCAGAGTAGACACCAAGTGAAGGTTTGTCACTCACATCGCTGGTTGATGGACTTAAATATGATTAGAAAAACAACATTGGATTCAGTTCAGAGGACGGTCCTGTAAAGTGAAAGGATTTGTTCCCCCTTCATCTGTAGTAAGTAGAGGGTGCAGGTGGAACGACTGAAGAAACTCAAGAGTTTGGTACATTTTCCATTAGGTTTAGTTACTGACTGCCTAATTTATGCAAAAAAAAAAAGATCTAAAAGTTGTTCACTAACATGAAAGAACGCCTGTACTTATGAATGAATTGCACTCAAAAGTAGCTCCTGACTTTTTTCTGTTGGCCTATATAAAACCTTTTGTTGAGCATTTTTTTCAGTCCACATTCATGTATTTGTTTTTTTGTTTTTTTTTAGGTAACATGTATGCAATAATGACATCAGTAGTGACTATCTTCATGGTCCTTTTTAAAACGAAAGGGACAGTAATCCCAGAAAGTTATTGTGATAACATTTGTCTTCCTTAAGACATATCTTGTCAGTGCTGGTTTGTTGTTTTACTGGCATCTCCTCACATCCTCTGGAAGCGGTTACTTCTGTTGATCACTTGGCTGTAATCCACTGTGCAGCTTATACAACAGCCTGCCTTTAGTTCCTCTATCACAGAGCCATGTGCCACCAACTTAACTCTGATTTCCTTCAAATGCCTTGAAATACTGAGATGCTGTTTATGAATTTCCACAGTAAGGAAGGTGGCTTCTGCTTGTCGTTGTAATCCAGTGCTTTTTTCTGTCATGTGTTGTGTGTGCAGCCCAGCGTCCAGACTGTGTGACTCCTTGGAGCAGAATGATGAGGAGTGACCAACGGGATGTTCCCAGTCTCTCCTCTGATGAGCCAGGCTCCACGCTCACATGACCTGGACACAGGCTGACACCTAGTGGTGCATCTGAGACATTACCTCTTGACCAAAATTTACTGTCCTGCTGCTTTTTACTTTGGTGTGTGGGTTTTTCCATTTCCCATCGGTGTATTGTACCTTTATAAAACTATAAACTTTTATAAACTTGTTTTTATACACGAAAATGGCAGCGTGTTGTTTTTCATGGTTGTGGTTATAGCCAAATAATCCTCTGTGAACTGGAGGGCGGAAGGGGGCAGAAATCATTACAATATTTTGTAATAAGAAAAAATATACATGTTTAATGTTAAAAAAAATAAAATAAAAAAAAGCCGCAGAAGAAAATGCATACACGAATTCAGCAACGAGGACGTGACATCATCTTTGTGCGACGAGCTAGCAGCGCCTCTAAGCTGGAAACTTGTGCTCGCCGTGTGAAGCCGAAGGTTTCCTCAGTCACTTTGTAAGTATTAAACATTAAACTGCACGGTGCTCTGCCGCTGTAGTCTGTGCGGTGTTTTGTGTCAACTAGTTAAATGTTAACGCTAACCACGTTGTAGCTGAATCACCAGACAGTCGGCTAACTCTGTTAGCCGCTCACAGCCTCTCGATTGGGTTGTCTTTGGCGTTAAGCAGACAGATTTCAAAACGTAAGATGAGAGTTAATTCGTGATCTAGTAACTGTAATATGTCAACTCCATGAGATCTGGCAGTCACTAATGTTCAGTTTGTTTACCATGAATTTCACCGAGCTGGCATAGACATGATATGACATGTTACACCTCATCAAAGCTTCAAAACACAGCCGTTCTCCAAGGTTTACTCTGGTTTTAACTTAATAAAGTGATTGCAACCAGGACTTTGATCTTTTTCAAGAAAGATAATCAACAAACTAGCAGTTGGTTCGATCTAACCCAGTTGGTCCAAATAGAGTTTCTTCATCCTCCTTCATCATGTGTTGTGTTGTACTTTCTCACGGTCATGCGAATCAAAGGAGGCCCTCCCGTTATGTCTCAGAAACATGTTTCACAGTAAACCAGCCACCACACAGTGGGATTTTTGCATTGTGAAAGTCTTGGAATCTCTTTTATTGGACACAGAGGAGGAGTTAATCCTTGAGCAGCATCATCAACATAATAGCAGTTTTTAACAGCATAAGTTGGCAATTTCATATTTTTATATACTTTGGTTTACCACTGGTTAGTTCTAACACTGACTCTGTCATGTCAGCCATGGCAACGGAGGGTGCAGAAAAGACGGGTGAGGATGCTCCAGCGCCTGGGACAGGAGGCACCAGGTTCGACCTGGAGAAGGAGACAGAGCTGCGGTTCGAGGTGGAGGCGGGGGAACGAGTCCAGCTGGAGCTCCTCACGGGGATGGCCGAGGTGTTTGGCTCTGAGCTCAACCGGAACAAGAAGTACACGTTCGGACCGGGATCCAAAATAGCAGTGTTCACCTGGCAGGGGTGCAGCGTGTCTCTGTATGGGAAGACTGAGGTGAGCACCTGCAGGATTGTGTGTACCAGCTGTGTGAATACGACACAAAAATGGTTTCTCTTTTGCGTCCATTTGGATGTGATTTAGTATCTCTCCCTCACCACCACAGGTGGCATATGTGTCCAAGGACACTCCCATGCTGCTGTACCTGAACACACACGCTGCCCTGGAGCAGATGAGACGGCAGGCCGAGAGAGACAATGAGAGAGGGCCGAGGGTGAGTGTGTGTGTGTGCCTGACTGAATGACACATGCGAGTGCTTCAGCCACCATCGTACGGGTTTTTTCATGGATGCTGGGAAACTGTTTGCCCCTCAGGTCATGGTGGTGGGGCCCACCGATGTGGGGAAGTCCACAGTGTGCCGGCTGCTGCTGAGCTACGCTGTGCGGCTGGGCAGGAGGCCCACGCTGGTGGAGCTGGACGTCGGACAGAGCGGGGTAAGATGCACTGAGCTTTCTGTAATAATTTTGCAATTAGACTGGAGTTTCCTGAACTACCCAAGTTAAATGTTTTGGATGTGTTTACACGTCTTGATTCCATGCGTGCGTAAAATAAATATAGGTTTACACAATACAGAGATACTACTACTGACGGGTAGGAACCAATTTACAGTAAGAAATGTAACAGGTTTAGATTTTTGCAACAAGAGTGCAGGAATGCAGTGATCCCCTTTGCTGTTGAAATTGTTGAAATCAGAGCTGATATTTATTAATTACGAGTCTTTTAAACAGTTTATAACGTGGCAGTTTAGGTTGGAATGTTTGAACCCAAACTCAGTTTTCTAAGTTGTTCAGCTTGGAGCAAGTCAGCTTGAAAGTCATTTTGGTTCCTTTTTCTTTCTTAATTTCTTCTCGGAATCTCTAAATGTTAGCAGCGCTGGCCTGTACAGGTGCTGCTGGCTTCCAGTGAGCTCTGAGCATAAGAATATTATCTGTGGAAAGTGATTTAAAAACTTGGTGCTCTTGCAGGTGTCTGTGCCAGGGACGGTGTCAGCGCTCTGCGTTGAGCGTCCAGCAGACGTGGAGGAGGGTTTCTCGGTCCAGGCTCCTCTGGTCTTCCACTTCGGCTCCACCACCCCAGGGACCAACATCAAACTTTACAACAAGGTGAAAAGAAAGATCCTGAACTGTTGATCAAAGCAGCATCGCTGGTTTAGCCTGTGGTGAACTATTCTGGCATGACAAAATTTGCCATTTCTTTTTGGCTTCTTCTCTACATCTTGCTCATCCTCCTCCTCTTCTCCGTCTTTGTCCTCCCTCTGTGTTTGCTGTAGCTGACGTCCTGTCTGGCTGAGGTGTTTTCCCAGCGCTGTGAGGTGAACAGGAAGGCCAGCGTGGGAGGCTGCATCATCAACACCTGTGGCTGGGTGAAGGGCTCCGGGTATCAGGCGCTGGTCCACTGCGCCTCCGCCTTCGAGGTGGACGTGGTGCTGGTGCTGGACCAGGAGAGGCTCTACAACGAACTCAAACGAGACCTCCCGCACTTTGTACGGGTCGTCCTCCTGCCCAAATCCGGCGGGGTTGTGGAGCGCTCCAAGGAGTGCCGGCGGGAGGCTCGGGACGAGAAGATCCGCGAGTACTTCTACGGCTTCCGCGGAGTGACCTTCTACCCCCACGCCTTTGATGTTCGGTTCTCGGACGTCCGCATCTATAAGATCGGGGCGCCGTCCATCCCGGACTCGTGCCTGCCGCTGGGCATGTCTCAGGACGACACGCAGCTCAAGCTGGTGCCCGTCACGCCGGGGCGGGACCTCACCCACCACGTGCTGAGCGTGAGCTGTGCCGACGAAGGCGAGGAGGGGAGCAGAAGGAGCGTGGTGGAGAGCCCGGTGTGTGGCTTCATCGTGGTGACTGCTGTGGACACGCAGGCGCAGGTGATGACTGTGCTGTCGCCGGCGCCCAGACCGCTGCCCAGACACACACTGCTCATCATGGACATCCGCTTCATCGACCTGAAGTGAAGGAGCACTTCAGATGTGGGGCGAGGGCCGGGGAGTAAGCAGGGATAATGGGAGTTCAGTTGAAACGCATTGAATGGACATGTTTTTTGTTGGAGGGCTTTACAGCTCACTCTGTAAGGACTCACATTCAGTAAGGACTGCAGAGGCAAAAGTAAAACTAAGCACTGCTGCTGAGTAACGTATTGACAAAGGTTTAAGTATGGAATTTTACACGAGACTGTTGTAAATTGTAATTTTTTCATGAGACTTTTTTCTAAAACCTGTTTTTGACCCAATCAATAAATTTTTTAAAAATGTGATGTGTTTCTGTTGATTATGCAGAAATTACAAAGAAATAGGCCAGTGTTTCATGTTCAACACATTCTTTTTTAATGATGTCCTGCTTCAGTCTATACATATATCCGGTGATTGTCATAAATCTTACAAATGTCACAGCCTGGTGTCTCTGCCCTCTGATGGATGAAGAGAATTAACTAAACCCGTAATTTTGGCAGCCACAGTCCTTCTTTTGGACGTATATCAAGACATTTATTGTGGTAGCATGCTTGTTGATGTCAAAAAACATCATTAACTGTGGTAGCTGGAAAGAAAACCATCATATAAAGCAAATCTTTATTTGAGGTCTGGCTCCTGTATGGAACAACACTACATGAGAATGATCTGGACTGACAGGACTTTTTATTCCTCATAAGCAAGAAAATCGAGTGTGTAGTACTTTTTTCTGTTATCTTACAACAGAATTTGGGCCAGGGGTTGGCCTGCGAGCCAAAGACATAACACAATGATTACAGCACATTTTCAGATTCAGACAACACAGTGATTACAGTCAATAATGCGGCTGGAGTGTTATCAAGTAACGTTGAACCCACATTACCTAAACTTGATGCCTAAGCTCCACCAGCCAGGACAGCTAATTCAGAGCTGCCTTGGTTGTTTTTTTTTTTGTTTTGTATTGTTTTTTTGCTGCATCTGTCAGTCTGCCCATTCAAATCCTGATGGCCACGGGGGTCAACAGACTTTATTAGACCTTTCACTATTATGGAATTCAACCCATCATGTTGATCGGAGAAAGAAAAAGTTACCTTGCATACAGTATTTGCTTTTGTATTTTGATTTTGTACAGAACACTATAAAAGAAGGACTGGTCAAATAATGCAGTTACAAGAAATGGAAATTTTCCTTTCCTACACAAACCCTGAAACGGACAGTTTTCTGTGTACAGTTACTATTGACACTTAACAGTGACAAAGGCAAAGTACCCTATCCTCCCACCGCCATGGACTTTTCCACAGACTGCAGTGTTAAAACATGGAATTCAAATAGATTTTATTGGCCTTTTTACTGTTTGACACAACATGCACAGGGCTGTAAATACCTGGTAGAACCGCCTTTTGCTGCAGTCACAGCAGCAAGTCTTGTGGGATATGTCTCTACCAGCTTTGCACATCTAGGTTCTGCAATTTTTGCACATTCTCTTCGTAGCAAAATAGCCTGAGCTGAGTCAGATTGGATGGAGACGGTCTGTGAACAGCAATTTTCAAGTCTCCCCACAGATTCTCAGTTGGACTGAGGTCTGGGCTTTCTGGGATCATTCTAACACATTAACATTCTTTGCCTCAAACCGTTCCAGTGTAGCTCTGGCTGTCTGGTCAGGGTCAGTGTCCTGCCAGAAGGTCAACCTCCGCCTCAGTCTCAAGTCTCTCGCAGACTGAAACAGATTTTCTTTGAGGATTGCCCTGTATTTCCATTCATCTTGCCCTCGGTTGTGACCAGTTTCCCAGTGCCTGATGATGAAAAGCATCTCCACAGTATGATGCTGCCACCACCTGCCACCTGTTTCTCTGGGCAGAAAAATAAGAAACTTGATATCAATACTATCCCCATCAATAATTACCCTGAAAATGCCCTTAAGCAAGGCACTTATCTCCTGGCTGCTCACTCCGCTGGACCTGCTCAGTGGTAAAATACTGCAGGACAGCGCTCAACACTCATTATTTCCTTTACCTGGTGGAAACGGCTCAAAATACTTGTACTGGCTAAAGTAACAGTCAAAGAAATCCTATACTGATGCTTAACCCTGATGCTCTCCCCTGAAAGGTAGAGGGACAGTCGAAATTTGTGGTGCTTTTGTTTTCTGCAGGGATGCCTCATTGTAAATGCTCACCCATTATATAATCTAGGATTTATGGAAGGTTGCCGTGAGGAGCTGCAGGTCAGCTGGCCACGTGTGTCACTGCTTCTATGTCAGCAGCACCACCTGACACACACTGTTGTACATTTATAGCTATTGGCAAATAACTAAGCACATGTTGGCTGCTCTGATTTAACACTACTCAAATCAAACAGTTATACCCAGCCTCACTGCAAAAACAAATTGGTAAATTGTGGACTTCACACAGAGTTCAATTTGAAAAATATGGAATCACCTTAAATACCTGATTTATTTTGTTTTAGAGGGCCTTGAGCTTATTTGTTTGACAAAACACTTGATTTTACATGGTAAAACATTTTGGTGGAACTGCTTTACAGGACATTTCATGTTGAGGGAGACAAGATACCTTTGCACTTCATGAGCAGTGCTGTCACTCACACAGATTTCAGTGCATTTACTATGTTGGACAAATGAAGAGATTATAATGTTGAATGTCTATTGACATTCAGGCATATGTTGGTGGGAGAGACATCCATGGCATGGAACAAAAGGTAGGAACAAACAGCTGAAGCAATACCTCTGTGAATATTGGCATGTTCAAGAAATGTGTTTCACTGCCCCTTAGAGGCAAAAGCTGCAATATTACCACAACTTCAAACTTTTTTTTAAGGCAGTTCAACAGTTTTAGAGATCCTTCATGATTCTGAAAATCAAATCCTTTGACTTTCTTTTATGCTAATATTCACTGATATAGAGTACAATGTTGATGATGAAACATTTCCATCAATTATGTTCAAGATTATTTTTTTTCAGAGCCCCTGTAAAAAAGAAATTTATTTGTGATTTTTGCATCCTCAAGGGGAGTCCCGCTGCAGTCAGGTTTAACAATAACCAGCTGGTCCCATCTCACAGCAGTTTGTGATATGAAAATGAGATTTAATCCATACATTCGTGCTCACAGACATGAACTGTCCATATTTTTTTTTTTTTTTTTTGTGAGAGCACA
>OMLB01034840.1:0-11988 GCA_900302555.1 Myripristis jacobus | reverse complement strand
TGTGAGAGCACACTTTTCTGTTCCAGCCACTGTGAGATAGAAAAAAGAGCAGGGGAAGCTTCATTAGGAGGAAGGTGGCTGATGGATCGCCCAATCAACACGACTTTCCAGTAGGAGGTTGTGTGCTGTTCATTTGACATTGTGTTACATAGGATAAACATCAACTGTGATCTTTGTTTAACTATAATCATAACCTACTGCTAACCTTAACCAAGTTGTTTTGTTGGCTAAAGCTATTGGAATTTAGCCACTTCCGGTGAAGGAAAAATCGGCTTCAAATGTGTAGATTACATTTTGTGACTATTGCTTGAACTGCCATGAGATGGGGTTGCAACAGCTAAATGGTAGTAAAAAAAACATCTATATATTTGAAACATTTCCCCATGGTTTCCAAAATGATTTGTGCCTGTTGCATTTTCTGTAACTAGCTCATTTCAAATTCCAGGGCTTTTCAAAGGCAGCGGTGTCCACAAAAATCTTAACTAATATCCCCAGCCTGTCTATCAGTTTTTTGGTTTGCCTTAGTGAGATGGGAGTAGTGTCCTGCCTGCTCTGCTGTATACAAAGTTTAGAGTATGTCAGTTTGGACAAAAGTGGGTCCACGGCCCACTACGGCAGAGGCAGCCAGGTAAAAATACACACAGACACAAGTCAGGACGTGACTGGTTGGTAGCACAGTGTTTTGCTGTTGTGCATTTCCTGTGCTTGTGTTACAAACACTAACCAGCAGGCTGCAGCTTCTCGGGTTTACTGTGTACATGATATTGTACATGACAAATCGTGAGTGAATGAATAAAATGTCTATTTCTTTTTCTACACAACAGCAATGCAGGCAGTAATACATGTTGGATACAGTTTTCAACATGGCTTATTGACTCAGCATATATTGTATGGTCTCTGTGGTAAAGCAGCAGCTCTAACAGATTTACATAATGTATTTCTGCTTCAATCAATTCACTGACTTGTTTAATTAAGTATTTTATATAGTTTATTATACTTGCACGTTGCATTGAAATGTTTAACTACTCCTGTGCGCTCTTGGTGACTTGTTGCTGACACACACATATACATGGATGTGTGTATGTATTGATTGTGTCTCAGTTTGGTGGTTGACATGACTCTGGTGTGTGTTTTTATCCCAAACCACACTGACTCAGACAGCCACAACAGCCTCGCTCTCTGATTGGCTGCTCGCTCCACCTGAGGGAGGACGGACTAGTTCCGGGATTCCGATGTCGGCCTAGCAAGCTAGCTAACTAATTTGCTAGCAGCTAGCTCAAGGAGGACCGAAACGACACACACCCTACACATAAAAGGACCCGTGTGTCAAGCACTAGGTATGTGCCGCTTACTTTCACACACTCTTCATGATAGCCAGTTTCCCGTTCGTATATTGCCATTGCCAGGCGTTGAGAAACACCGTTCCGCGAAGGCAAAACTTCCACGCTAGCCAGGTAACGTTAGCTAACTACTTTAGCTGTGTGGCTCTTCGGTGGAAGAGGACCGACTAGTGTCGCAAAACAACTTTGAAGGCTCGGTAACAGCTAACCGATTAGCCAGGTGGGACTGTGCGGTTTGAAACGCGTTGTTTTTTGTTGTTGTCTAATTCAGCCACACCACGTCAGCTAGATGGTGAAAAAGTTGAGTTACGTAGGCAGCGGGTTTGATGAGGTAAATGGTGATGTGAGCAGATTGTGCTGGTTATTATCCTGGTTGACTCCTCGCACTGCCCTGGCCTGTTGGTAAACGCTTGGTTCACCCGGAGTCTTCATTATCTAACCTTTTCATTACATGAGATGTGACGGGCGGCTAACAGGCACTATTTTTTTTTTTATTTTTTTTTTAACGTCAAACACCGGTTAGAGACAGTATTGCTCTGAAATTGGATTAAACTTGGCCACTTGGTGATGTAGCTTGATAGCTACAAATTGTTGCGGTGACATGACAGTAGTAGGCAAGGCTCGACAGGGAGATTTTAGGATTAACATCCATTATAGTCAGGAGGGGGGGCGGATTTGTCGTAGGGCAGATGAGATGATTACCAGCAGTGTCTGAGTGGGTCACACAGACGCTGCCTCCTCTCCGAGGCTCTGAGCCGCCGCTTCTGTTGATTGTTGATAAGAGGGGTGTGTCCAAACTATCAGGTTCCACTATCACTCCGGATCTGTTTTCACTGTGCTCCAGCACCCTGATTTTCATCTGGTGCCACTCAATAGATCAGGGTTGAGATACAGCAGTGTGTGATGAAGGTCCCAGCCTCATCAGTGACAGCAGTGGAGATGTGTTGAGGTTGGCTGCACGATATGGACAAGATTTCACACCTCGATATTTATCTCGATAACGATGTGGTTCTCAGTTTTTTTTTCAATAATGCAAACCCTTTGAATATTTTTTCAGCTAAGTACCACCTGAGCAGTGCAAAAAAGGTAGAAAAAAGCCCATATAAAGAGATATAACCTAGCTCCCTCAATCTGAAACAACAAAATGATACTGAGGATAATTTGTAAGCTTTGGTTTTGCTTTCATTTTCACTTCTTTCCCCTTGTTTTCAGCGGTACTGCTGCCACGTTTCCTCCACAAATTCCTGGTCTGTATTTTTGTCTTGGCTTCCCGGTCATAGTGGACAAACGTCCTCGCTCAACGACCACGGCCGCAGATTTAAACCACAAACAGACACATTTGACACCTGACACCTTTGGGAGACCCAGAGGGAACACTGAATACAAAGTAACATACAATACATACAATACATTTTTTGAAAAATGTAAATTATCATTATAGCATATTATTTTAAACAGTGTGCACGCCTGATATTTTTTTAAATTAACATTTTTAAAAAAATCTCTTGTAATCCCTGCCTTACTCCAGTGTACCTCCAGGGGTATTTGTATTTCCATTCGAGAACCACTGCCATATGTGATACGAGTATGGGTTCACACTTAATTGAAATTTTAACGGTAGCAACACTGAAAGTTAAGCCTTCTTCAAAAACAGCCCAGTAATACCAAATGATCATAGAAAATGCATTTCCTTCACAAAATGTTTTTTTGATCAAAACAGACCAATCTTTAGGCTAGCCCTAACTCTAAATTTGATATTGTCCATATTGTTGCCTTAACACTATGATACCTATATATTGCTCAGTCCTAGTTTGGAGTCGTGGGAGGTGTTTCATTTGACACACCTGAGGACATAAAGGTGTCAGCCGTTGTAGCAGGCTGTTTGACAACTCTGAGTGAGAGAGAGAGAGAGAAATATACACAACGCACAGAACAGGCGTTTGACTCTTCTTGGTTAGTCAGCATGAGGGTTGTGAAATAAAAGTTGAGTAGAGAGAAAATGGTCAAGTTGTGACAAACATCCTGCCACTCCCTATTAGCTCTGGCTTGTAATCTCAGTTGGAAATCTCTCATAATAATGAAGTCATATAGTGTGGAATGAAATGGGCATTTTTACCTAAAGTAGTGTATGCATTCTTGTACTCCTCCTCAGCTGTTTGTAATCTGTGGCTTTGCTTTTTATGGTCTTTCTTACAGGGACATTGTACCATTTATCAGCAGAAGGTGAAAGAAGACAGCAGAGTAATACTGACTGAGAGGCAGAGGGGAGAAAGGGATTGACATGCGTCTGTCTACATAAAAACCCTGCTGCACATGGCATTGTTTGAACGGCACAGAATGGGAAAGGACATTTATCGGCAGAGAATTTGGAGGTGGGAGGGGTCTCTACACCCAGACCCGGCCAAGTGTGGCGAGACCCTGGTGACGTACGTGGAGCTTCTGTTTGGAATGAGTTGATTCTACCCCCACATTGACACAAAGACTGAAGGCAGGGGTCTCAAAAGATCCTCGGGGAATCTGCTCAGCTAATTGACCTATTTTACTTGCAAAGGCAAGGCTAGATGTCTTTTTTTTGAGCAGCTTTTTTAAACAGCTTTTTTTATTTTTTTATTTTTTTTGCAAGAAATTTCAAATGGACATTTGTTTGACTTTTAGCAGCCTCTAGCCACTGGTTTTACAGCAGTTTTTTTGTTTAGATGTTTTTCCCTGCTGATTTAGTTTGAAACGCTGGAACTGTCCTGCCTGCAGCCATCCTCAGCCTCTTCCACCCACCCAGTGCCTAAATAACCCCGCTCAGACAAGCACAGAAGTCAGCAGCAGCTGCTGTGCTCAATCCCTCTGCCTGTTCTCCGCTATGTGCTTCTGCTCTTCTCCTGCTGGCTGTCCATCTACTACCTCTTTAATTTTCTGATCTGTTCATTCTACAAATATATATCTGTATTTTGTTTTCTGGATAAGAGAGAGATAATCAGAACTCAAGCACACTGAATAGTGTCATTGCAAATGTTGAGTTTCAAGAGTAGGAAGAAGCCTGGATTGCTCTGATTTGTAGTTGAGTGTATGCAAGTGTCTGCTTTTGGGTACATGCACAACCGTGATAAGACTGCACTGGTGCCAGGGAGCAGCATAGATTAGAGATATTTATATTGGTGTACCAAATACAGTTACATTGAAGCCATACAGAATATTTATGAAAACACATATTTTTCTATCATATTGCTGTTGTATAGTCTTGCTTTTTTGAAAGCTTCTATTAAATTTATGTACACAAAATACACATATTTAGAATTATCTGTACACAGGCAAGTAAAGCTGTAGATTGCTTTATCAAGAGTCCTATCAGTTTTTGAGTGATTTATATTAGTGCCGAGAGATATTCAGTGGCTGGACATCTTCCATGGAGGCGTGCCCCTTCCATTGCTGCTTTGCATGTTAATACTAGTGTTGCTTTACTTTCCCAGTCTGTAGTCATGGCCCCTCCTCCTATACAGACAACATCACAATCACTGTTTTGACCTGTAAAGCCCCCTTTACAGTAGTTGGACAGTAGATATCTACCCCTCTCTCCACCCCCCCCTTCTCTCTGTCTGTCTCTCATGCCTGGCTTCAGTAGTGGGGGGGTTGGGGGAGGAGTAGGTGGCCCTGCTTCCGCTCCTCCCCGCCCGTTTCGGCCCAGTCGTTATGTCCCGGTCTCTGCAGCCACCACTTTTCTGGTCGGATCCACCACCCTGTTCTTCTGCTTCACGTAAGTCTCTGACTCTCTCACTCACATTCACATGTAATGCAAACACAGTGCCAAAGGCTTATACACACAGCTTAATCACTGTTGGTATAACCAGGGTTCCCACACCTCCTGGAACATCTCGAAATCCTGGAAATTTATGGACTAATTATCCAGTCATGGAAAACATATGGGAAATTTGAAAACTTTTATAATGTCCTTTAAATAGTAATGAGATCCTGGAAAACTGATTTTCAGATGTTTTCCTGAGATCGAGTTGCACATTTTTTAGCTGCAGATGCTCCCTTTCAGCGCCTGTTGACACCCAGCTGTCGTCTTTCAGCATACTGCAGTGCCGTGTGTTTGGAAGACAAAACATGTCAAAAACACACTAAACAACGCTTTGATAGAGACAATGTTTTAACAGTCCATGTGTTCATTTTTAGCCTTTTGTTTGCATTTCCATTTTAAAAAAAAAACCTAAACATGGTGCGCAACGCAAGTAACGTGTTGGCAGTGTATTACTTGAGGCAACAGTTTCATGCAATTTTCAGTTTTTTGGCCACTTTGTTTGAGTCATTCTAAGGTGATCTGTGAGCAACAGCTAACATGTACATCAGGACTAGCCGCATGTTGGCTGAATTGGAAATTCACTTGGGCTTGTCAATGAATGACTGCAGGTAGCTCTTACTTTCACAGTATAACATTAGATACTAGATCTATAATTACATGAAATAAAGTAGCCATGTGAATTCCTTTTATTCCACTACAATGGTACTATAATACTAAATTTCAGACAGCAGCCAGTTCATGATGATACATCTAACAAACCAAGGAGACATGGGCTTTGTTAACTCTGCAGTCACAACAGCCAGTCCTAAGTGCTGTGCCCTAGTGCGCAGTCAGTGAAGACGTATCCAAACCCCCTTGGTATTTTCACTCACACGAGAGCAACCTTGCCCACACATGCTAAACATAACAGGGCTGGAAATAGTGGAATACATTAGAGATGTTTGGGAATTAACTGTTATCCTCATGAAATTAATTGAATAAATAAAGTAGACATGCAATTCATTATTGATTTTTTTCCCCCTTAAATAAAGTAACAAATATGCAATATACCAATGCAACTCCCTCACCAGCTGGTCCCTCCTCTGCTGTGTGTTGCACATCATGTTGGTCTGCTGTCCCATTGCCACATTCAGTTCAGCCTCTCTCAGCTTTACTCTTTGTGATGTCTCCTCTGAATAGTCATGTTGGCATCCAACACACAATATATTGTGCAAAACACAGCATGCCACAAAGAGCACACATTCTGAGCACTGCATTTTAACATGGCACCTAACTTGTTGAAACATCTAAAAATACATTTTCAACATGACAAATGTTGGCTCCACTATGCAGTTCTTGCCCTCAACAATACACTGTTGAGTCTACATTTCCGCTGAGTTGTTGGTATAATATCTGGTGTAATAAGCTACGTGTATAAAAGGTCTCCACACATCCAGAGGGCCCTGTTGTCAGGCCCAGTGTGCAAGCACGGAAATACTACATGAACTGGCAAAGACTGTTTCCAGGTCACCAAAATACCAGCTAGTCATAGCACTGGTTGCGATGGTCTTTGCACACTTTGAAAATAGGGCCCATTGTCTGTTTCTGACAGATCCACATCCATAAAGATAGAAGACAGGCTGAATATCCATCAGACTAACAGTAGCCTAAGCAGGCCTGTTGCCTACATTAATATGTTTATCATAGGCTCTCACTGATGCCAGCCTGATTTACTCACAGCCTCTCAAGGACCATAGAAAGAAAAAGAAAAAAGAGCTGTGGGCCACTAGTTGAATAGGTCTGATGTACATAAATCACTGAATATGTGCTTGAAAAATTGTGGAAAATGATTTACTTAACTCTCATCCAACTCTACTTAACTCTGCACCAAGCAGTGTTTGCTGAAGGGGTGTAGAAATCTAACTATGTTCTTTTGTTTTATTTGCAATGGCCATATTTATCCATTTGTTCAGGGAAATTTGACTGAACAAACAGTTCATCCAGTTTAACATAATCACACCTCAGGGCATCCCAGAACCGTAACTTTGGCCACAGTTGGGTGCTAAGTGCCTTGCTCAAAGGCGGCTCAGCCATAGTTGGTGAGGCTGTGGCAAATGTTGCTCATTTGCCTGCTCACATTTTCCCAGCCTGTTCAGAGATTCCTGCATGCTTCTGTAATCTCTGAGCTGCCAAGTCTATCAAGAGTACACCAAGAACACTTTCCAAACTTGGAAAACCTTGCTTGCTTTGTCAAAAGGCATTGAATGTTAAATTTTGTTTTTCTTGTATTTTATTCTTGCCATCCAGGTGCCCGTGGTTGTCGGAGTACTTCTCCTCTGTCATTCCCATCTACAACGCTGTAATCTTCCTCTTCACCCTCGCCAACTTCTGCATGGCTACTTTCATGGACCCTGGAGTCTTCCCCAGAGGTATTTACAAACATGGACAGTGTCGACACACAAGGATGTGTGTTATTAAGGATGTGTGTGCTCTCTGGTGTGAGAGCAAGGTGATCCAAACCAGGGAACAAACGAGATGTCAGATAGTAAATACTGCATGCCTTTGCCCCACAGTGTAATAATTTGTGATACATTGTATTATATTTTTGAAGCGCTTTTCAGTAGGATAAATAGCACATAAAAATAGATAAACAAGGTTATAAATAGAGCAAATTGAATAAACTGATGCTAATGCAGTGACATATTGTGATGGTAGCAAGTGTGACACGAGAATAGTATTAATGTTTTTACTGTCACTGAAGTGTGTGTGTGTGTGTGTGTGTTTGTGTGTGTGTTTAGCGGAGGAGGATGAGGATAAAGAGGATGATTTCCGCGCTCCCCTCTATAAGACGGTGGAGATCAAAGGCATTCAGGTGCGGATGAAGTGGTGCTCAACCTGCCGCTTCTACCGCCCACCACGCTGCTCCCACTGCTCAGTCTGTGACAACTGTGTGGAGGTACACGCATAAACATGTAGTTTTACCACTTTTGTTTTGTATATTTTAAGTCCTTTTTTAGTCCTTGTCATTTCTTGCCTTAAATTTGAACCCCACCCCCCTGTTAGGATTTTGACCACCACTGCCCCTGGGTGAACAACTGCATTGGGCGCAGGAATTACCGCTACTTCTTCCTCTTCCTGCTGTCACTCACCACCCACATCGTGGATGTGTTTGGCTTTGGCCTGGTCTACATCCTGCACCACCGCCAGCAGCTGGACACGCCACATGCCGGCGTTACGTATCCTTCCTCAGGGGCTTGGACTCATTGCACTTAGCAAAACATTAGCCACAGTGATTTTTATTTTTAAACCATACACTTACATGCCTAGATTTTTGACAATGCACAAATTTTCCTTTCCCATTCTTCTTACATTGTGGCACATATATGCTGGGAAAACATTTTTTTCCTGCACTGCTGCAGGAATAAACAGTGAAGCTTTTACTGTCACTCATCAGTTGTACCAAACAAACAAACAGTGCTGTAGTTGTTGCCATCTCCTTGACCCCGTCCTCTTAGTATGGCTGTGATGTGTGTGGCTGGTCTGTTTTTCGTCCCAGTAGCTGGCCTGACTGGGTTCCACATTGTTCTGGTGGCTCGTGGTAGAACCACCAATGAACAGGTACACACAGCTGTCGTCTTCAATCCTTAATCAAATCGGCACTACCGTTGAATTGATGAGTTCAGTTTAATCAAATTCTGGTGTTTGTTGTGTTGTTTGTCTCCAAGTGGACCAGAAAGCTTCATGTTAGTGAATTAAATGTAACTGTCAGGAGGATATATCCTGCTCATGTATCCGATGTCTTTCTGTTTCCCTCTCCCCCTCCTTCTCAGGTGACTGGCAAGTTCCGCGGAGGTGTTAACCCTTTCACCAATGGCTGCTTGAGGAATATCTCACATGTGCTCTGCAGCTCCCAGGCCCCCAGGTCAGGCCTGTTCTGTTTGTGCCTCAGTTTTCGCCCTTCCTTTTATGCTGTCTCGCTCCACACTTGCTCTTTTTCCACTGCCTCTCTCTTTCCGTTGCTCTCTCTCCTCTTCCAGTTTTCCGCTCTTCTCATATTGTTCTTACGCTTGTGTTTGCAGTTTAAATGGAATGTATGACTAAATGAAGCCTCGGTGTGAGCAACCTCGGTTGTGAAGGACAATTAAAAGCAGTTAGTTTGTATACTAGTGCGTGTAGTGCTCTGTACACAGTGCAGTTGTGTGTGTTTGTGTTCTGTGCCTCATGAGTGCTGGGGTATATATAAAACGCACACACAGAATGTGTATGACACGTATATTTGCCATGTCTAAAACTTTAGTCATTTTCTGTTTACACACATGATTTAATGTTATTTCCATGTCCCACTTGTAGGTATATGGGCCGGTGGCGGGGCCCCCAGTCAGTGGAAGTACATCCTCCGTTTCTTAGGCCACCCCTCACTGAAGCCCAGCTGGAGGCCAAGGTCCTGGACAACGGCATCCAGAACGACCGACACAGCACCAGGGTAGTGATGCTACACTCCCAAAAACACACAACACAGAACACTGTCAAACTTCAGGCCCACTGCAAGAATCTGCAGATGTTTCTTCACAAATGAATTACAATATTGCTACAGGATGAAAACCTCATATCACCCAAAAAGCAAAAAAAAAGTTAAGTTTTTATGGCTCAAGAAAAACTCTTTTGTTGCTTTTGTGACCGATTACCTTTGACTCCGTTTTTCAGGGTCAACAAATGTACTGAAGAGACATGGGCTCATAAAAAGTTTGTAATGCAGTAAATGCTGTATGTTAGTGGCAGTGTATTAACTTATTGTGTGTGTGTGTGTTAATTCGTGACCCGTCTGTCTTTGCCAGTCCAAGAGCAGTCTAGATCAGATGGAGAGCCAGTCAGCAGATGCAGAGCCACCTCCTCCTCCCAAGCCGGAGCTTCGCTATCCCGGCCTGCCCCGTGCTGACACAGAGGGTGAGACCAACATTCAGACACCAACCTGCATGCTTACAGTATTTTATGTCATATGTCAGCATACAGTGTGATGGTTTGTTGGAATGCATCCATTCCACAGTTTTGAGAGTCAACTCAGAGTCCACCTTTCAGTATGACGAATCAATTCTTTGTCCCTGCCCCCCTTGCCCTCCCACTCTGACCTTGCGCAGCTTTCGCCAGTATTTGATAGTGGTCCCCATTTTTCCCCCATCAGCTCAGTGGATGACAGTTTTTGTTGGGTACTATAGGAAATGTCTTGATTTTGCGCGCATACATGTGACTTGCTTTCATGTTGATCATGGGCAGAGTAGCTGACAGTGGCCTCAACACTGTCCCCTGTAATTTCCCAGTTAATTCATCCAATTAATTGCGCATCTAACAGTTCTAAAAGGAGATAAAAACATAACAATTTTCCATTCCCTATTGCAGTATATTCCCAGTGCATTTTAAAGAGAATGTGTCTTGTTTTAATGTCATATTGCCCAATAACAATCTTAAAAAAAACACCACCACTCTTGGACTCCACCTTCTGAGTCGACTGTGGAGGTCTATGACTGGTGATTTAACCACTCGACTTTCAAGGGGCAGCCCTAATGGTTTGTTATATAATTCACTCAGACATGCACATTATTCCAATTCCTGTGTCTCTTCTGGTTTCTCCTCCTCAGAGAGTAGCTTGTTGACTGAAGCTCCTCCTACTCCATCGATGTATAAGTACCGACCGGCCTACAGCAGTCCAGGAAGGAACCACACTGCCCTCACACACCCCAACAAGGTAAACAAACATGTACTTACACAGAACTCAAGTTGTAATACATGAAGTGTACACATAACATGATATGCATACATTATATACTATTCAAATTATTATCTGTTTAGATTTCCAAAGTTAAACACGTCCCTTTGCCTGACAGGACTAGATTTTGAAAAAATCTTTTCAAAACTGGCAAGCTTGTTTTTGTACAGCATAAGGGGACGTGGTTAACTTAAATTTGCATTGCACAAAGGCAAATGGAGAGAGCCAAAATAACAGTATCCCATGTCTGTAACTTACTCACTGGTGGTATGTAGAGCACTGTACTCACCAGTGGAGGAGACCCAGATATCAGGCCTAGATATTATTCCACAAATGGTTTGGTTACAATTATATCTTTCCCCTTATAATTTCCATTGTGTTTAATACCATGCCCCTCTTTTTTGTTTGTTTTGTTTGTTTTTTTCCAACTTTTAATTGATCATTCAGTGGCCATCGGTCGATCAGTAAGTCTCAGCCAGTGTCATCTGTGTGTGTGTGTGTGTGTGTGTGTGTCTCTTTGACTACCTGTGTGTGTTTGGGTGGATCTATCCTTTTCCCTGAGACTGCATTGACTGGAATGTATAGTAGCTCATATGTGTACCCGTGTCTCCATTTATGTGTTTATACGCAGTCTTTGGCATCCAGTGGCAGTGCTTGTTCCAGCCAGTCAGTATGTTTCCAATCCAGTAGTGTGATGGAGTAGAGCACCGGTCATCCAGTTCCTCCCCACCACTCTGTTTTTCTATGTTAGAATCTGTAGAAAAACTTTTTTTTTTTTTTTTTTGCCAAGAATGCGTTGTGCTATGTTATCTGTTCCTAGGGTAACATGGCAATTTCCATCTTTTTCCCCTCCCTCTTTCTCTCCTACCTTCGTCTACATCACATTTTGCTTCATTCCATCATCCTCCCCTCTTTATTTATATCTGCCCCCCATTCATTTTATCTCTCCCATCCCTCTACCTTTGTCTGTCTATCCTCTCCTCTCCTCAGATGATCCGTGGGGAGAGTCTTGACTCCCCATCCACCTCCATCCTCCAGTCCAGCCACCATCCTAGCTACCGCTCGGAGCCCAGCAGCCTGGATGGGGCCACAGTGGTGGGGGGAGGTGTGGGGGC
>OMLB01034839.1:93955-106658 GCA_900302555.1 Myripristis jacobus | reverse complement strand
TTATTCTGAGTGGAAAAACCTTGCAGCAGCTTGTCTTGGGTCCCTCTTTAAAACCTACAAAGCCCATGAGGCTCCCCCAGTAAGAGAATGGAAATGCTTTCAGTTTTTTTAGCATTTCTTCTATAAAGAAAAATCAGAGTAGTGGTGTGTGTATCTTCCTCAATCTCAATAGCCGAGACCTGGAAGTATAAAAATCATGTGCAGTACCTGCAGGAAAATGCTTCTTTAAAGGGTCATTAGTACTTTTTATTTTGAATTACTGTAACTGGACTGAAACAAATCCCAGCAAAGCATTTCATTGCTGCTAGGTACTGCTTACCTCATACACTTACAACTTGTGTTTTATGTGTTTTTCTGTGTGTGTGCGTGTGTGTGTGCGTTGTTTGTGTGTGCATGTGCATGTCCAGGAGCTTTGATAAGAGGTCTTGAGAGGTAGAGTGGAGGAGCATGCCCTCCTCTCCTCTGCTCTCCTCTCTATCCTGGCTAGCAGGCTGTCCTCATTACTGTCAGTCAGCATCAGGTTTAGCAGTGCCAGGCTCCTGCACAGCCCTCTGTCCTCTCTGCCCTGCCAGCACTAGCCTGCCTGCCTGACTGCTGCCATTGGTAAGCATTGTAAGAACCCCTCAATCCCCTAGAAAACCTAATTACCCTCCGCCCACAACCAAGGAGACCAGAGCAGAGAGAGGAGAGAGGCCGAGGCAAGACAAGAGAGGAATCACACACATGTATGTTCCGTTTTCAAGAGCTCCAGCACTTATTCAAACAGAGGAAATGTGTATCCATACTAGATTTGCAGTCAAAAGTGAACTTGTAGCACGCATCCACGTATCCTCCCATAGAGGCAAACGCATTGGACAAAAGCAAAAGAGAACACAAGACACATTTATCAAAAAAAAAAAAAAAAACCTGCATGAATCAAACTGAGCATTGCTTTGACTGCCCCTTAACTGGGTCACTCCGTTGGTGATTGTGTCTGACCACCAAACAAACAGTCATTCATATGTCTGTGCTGTGGCCCCATTTTCATCTGGAGCAGTTCCACTGAGGCCGCTGAAAGCAAGGGAACTGAAGGGTCAGGGATTTAAACCCATCTCCAGCTTCTGCAGAACAGCCATTACCACCGAGGGGGGGAAAACAACTCCTTGTGTCATCCTCAATCTAAGGAGGGTTTATTTATGTTGGCTGCACATCTGTGTTTTTCAGGGGTGAGAGGACAGTGACAGTGAAGAATTCCCATCAACTCGCCTGTCACTTCCCTCTTGTCGTGATCGAAGTTTTCTTTGCCCACTATCGGTCTGTTTCTTGGCTTCAGTGAGAAGCCAATGCATTTTCTGTCAGTTGTAAAGCCCATTTTAGAGGTGCATTTATTTTAAGGGAAACAAGAAATACAGTAAATATCGTTTCAGTGGGACATCTTGGTTACTCAGTGAGATAAGACCTGCGCCATGTGCTTTGAAATGCAATGTCAGATCTGGATAATAGCCTTCAGCACGCACCAACCCCTTCCTTTCCATCTTTCTTGTCGTTCTACACCGCGTACTGTCAAACAGAAATACCTCGAAATAATATCTTTTTGATGAGAAATAATTTTCAGTCTTTCACTGTATAAATATTTGGAAGGGTTTCGTTGTCACAAACTGTGAAGCTGAAGAAAGACATTCATACTCTATTCTGTTCTACATTAAGGACTTTTGTCCTTGAATATTCTTTCAGACTCATGCAGCTGTGCAGATCTGAGTTGGAACGGGGGGAAGCTGGTGCTTTTAATAAACTCACAGGGACATTCAAAGGGGCTGGCAGTTACGGAGGTTTCATTTTCCCAGCAGTGAGCTGTGTCATTTAAAATCAGGATCATTTTGAGATGGGGAATATCATAATGCTAAATCAAGATCAAATAACTGAGCAAGGTGTAAGGCTGGATTTACAAGGCTTTGTAAGCCTATAAAGACTGAAGAAGAGCAAAAGGAGAGCAGATGAGGAAAAGAGAGATATACAGAGGTAGAATGAGCAAGAGCAGGAGGGATGAAGTGAAAGAAACATGAGGTAGAGGAGAACTTGCACAGGTTTGTTATAAAACGACACTCCTGGGTCTCCCCCTTTTACAAAGTCTACCCGTGGCTGTTGAGTGTGACTGTGCGTGAGAAAGTCTGTTTTTGGTGTGTATGTCTTGGACTGTGTGCGTTTGTCACACTGTAGAAGAGCAGAGGGGATGAGGGGATATTATACTTTGCACACCCTGATCATTAGACTTCATTAAAGCCCTAAAATATAAAAGCTCGAACATCACAGTACACCAGAGAGTCTTTTCTCCAGGTAAGAGCATAAAGCACACACAGTGCAATCGTGTGGGATGCAGACAAGACAACAGGAAGAGGTGGGATCAGTTAATCTGCCTCCATTCACAGAAATATGAGACAGTGAAGAGAGAGAGGGGGGCAAAGAGAGAGAGAGAGAGAGCTGCCAGAGCCAGGCCATCGCTAGCAGCAGGCCGTGAACAGGGAAGCCACAGACACAGCTGTCACAGACTGGAGTCGAATTTGGGACAGTGCTTTGATGGTATTTCAGACTGATAGCCTAGAACTACTTCAAGCAAGGTACTAGCACAGTTAGCCTTCTTCCTCACTGACACGTAACACGTACAGCTCAATGCCAGCAAATTTAAGGGAAAAAATACTGTCATTGCAAATAAAAGCAAACAACATTTCAGGAGGTGTTGTCAAAGCTGTGTCTTGTGAGTACACATCCACTCGTGCACGGGAAGTCTTATTTTTGCGGCCCCGATGACTACCACTGACATGGCAGTAGCCTGTTAGGGGTGGCTTATGTGGCAAATCCCTTTATGAGGTGCTATGAACGGGTTACGCCCAGTGCTCTCTAAATGGCTGCTGCTCCTTCCTTTCATTTCCATAACAAGCCATCAGAACTCATCTCCCACCAAGGTGGCCACAGTCCCACTGGCAATTAAAATCATGCTGGGACATGCAAAGGTTGTCTGTGGCTCCACTGTGGGAAACGCAAGCAACAACAGCAACAGCAGCATCAGTGGTGGTAATGAACCCGGCAGCTGAGAACTCAATCTCAAGAATCTCGTCTGCATTTTCAAAATCAAAAAACGTAATTTTCCTCAGGCTAATCTGGTTTTCTTGTAGTTGAAATTCCTTTAACACCATGCATTTGATTAAAGCGGAGTATTTACAAGGATGTGCAGAAGCTGAGGGGTGAGCTCCGAAGTCATACAAACACTTAAAACTGGTTCTGTGGCCTGACCAAAAATTTATTTTTCTTGGCATACAACAGAAGGCACGCTTTCTCTTCCTCAACCACGCTTTTGGCATTTAAAAATCATCTGTTGCATATTCTTCAATCTAGAGAAACTTTATGTGACTACAGAAAACAGGCCCAATTTGACCATCCTCAGCTGAATGTAGATAGGGCTGAATCAAGATGACTCAGCAGATATTAGGAGGTAATTTAACAAGTCAAGCGCATTTTCTGCTTTACAATGAAAATAGCGTCTCTGCACATTTATGGCAGAAAAGAGTCTCTGCATAGGTGTCAAGATATCTGCCGAAAAATCTCAATTAGGCGTCAAGTCTATTCGAGGTCACACACTGATAGGTTGATCATCGGTGGAGATCTATATACATATATATATTTGTACAGGACTTAAACAACATCAATGGATTTTAAATATTAAAGCTTCAATGAAAGCACAGTTGCATTATGTACATTGGTACTTCACATCATGTTCATCTATAAAATACTCTTGAAATCACAGCTGTTATAAATGTTGGACAATATGGAGAAGGGGGGGTTACATTATGAATTATTATTCAAGTTATCTTGTTATCTTAAGACTTTTACTTACCAAACAGTTATTAACTAATTTCAAATAGCAAAATGCTTACAGAATCAATGTTTGTATACAGTTTTTCAATGAAACCTTTCATTTTTATTGGTGTCAGTTTTGCAACTGCCATAAATAAGTAAGTGACTGTAATCAGAAGGTCTTGCATTTCAAGGAAAAGCTTTGAGCATTAGTCTCCTTTAATAATTAGTGGTATTTAACGGAATAATTTCCACGAATAAGGGGATTGATTACAAATGGCCTGTTCTGACACTAAATGTTGAAATCTTTGTTGTTTTCAAATCCTGGCATTCTTAGCTACTGTCAGCTGCCTACTTAATGAAGCCATGGCTAGCTCCAGCCAGGCTGAACAGCTAAGAGGAGACAAGGCATAAATGAATGTGCACAAAGCACTTTGCATCACATCATCATTGCATAATCCTTTCATACTCATCTGTCAGTCATCTACAGATGCAACCTAATCCCTGGATGATTTGTGGGCTAGACTGCATTGATACCGCTGACGTGACTTTTAAGAAGTTCCCTCTTCTCTCTTTTTGAGACTTGTCATTACGCTTTCACTTGCATTGTGTCTTGTTTTCCTTTATGGCTTGCATTTGTAATTTGGGCGCCAGTTTGCATTTCCCTGGGATGTTTGCATTGATAGACAGGGCCTGTGGTCACCTCCCATGCGCACCCTTTGCCAATGTTGTGGTGCAGCTGGTCACAGCAAAGGCAGATCACTCAAATCAGCAAGGTGCATGGAACAGAAGCAAACAATTAAAAGAGTTGTTGTGACAGTGGCCTGCAGTCATAAAATAATTCAAGCATTTCCAGCGCTATATTCACAATCCAGGTACATTACTGACCTTGGAAATACATTTAAGTTGTGGGATTCTCAAGGATTTCACCTATACAAACCCTTGAAGCAAGTCAACTTTGTCGTAAGTATAAAAAGATGTAAATTCGGTGATCACAAAGCTGTGTGCTTCAGTTTAGCTCGATGATTTTTTGCTATCCAACTCTTTGCTGCTGTCTTGATAATGGAGCTGTGCACATTTCGGGGCAGTGTCAGTGCTGATGCGAGCTGTTTAGAGTGTGATCCCCCATCCTCATTTCCTAGTGCATGCACCTTTGGTTGTTTACAGTGAAACGTCCTCCGTTTTCACCTTCACTTTCTCTGCCTGTTTTCAGCATTACTCTACATGCTGCACGTATACTTTCGCCACTCTGCAGCGCAGCATTCACTAGTGAGAGGTCACTGGCAGGGTCATTTGTGAGGTCATCATTAGCCGTGAGAAAATGAATGCTGATTGGCTTCATCACAATTTGTTCCCCAAAGCCCGTGCCACAGAGGCACCTGCCAAGCTTAGCTTTTTTAAACAGGAAAGGGGCCTATTCAATAACTGCATAAGCAGCCAGGCAGGCAGACACTGGAGAGGAAAGAGGGACACAAAAAAACACAAATGCAAAACAGAGAGGAGGTTCTAAATGGCAACCCTCAGAATGGGACTCCTTTCAAAGGTCTTAAATCATTTTAACATAAAGTAGAAACCCATGCAATGTTAATCTATCTGGCTTAATCCCATTGCTTTGAAATCCTTTATAATCCACATTCTCTTGATAAATATAGAAACAAATACAACCATTTTTCATGTCTAACAAGCTTGCCCTATAGCCATTTTATAAATCATTGATACAAGCTTTTTCCTATGCCTCAAATTCTGTTATGCTGTCATTGTTGTACTGAGTTATGTAACACACAAGGAAGAATGAAACATTTCTCAAGACCTGTAGAACAATCAGTGCAGTACAAATACTGTATTTCCTAACCTTCGTCACACCGCTAAACAGAGCATGACATTGTTTAAAATAGGATTAAGGATAATAAACACCACAGCTATGCCTAAGACAGTGATGTCTCTTTTTTACTTCTTTTTTTACTTATATCAGACAATGTAAAAGCAAGACAGCTGTGATGTTTTGCTTTTAAATTAACTGCATCTTAAATTTTTGGAAATAAGAGAAAGGAAGGAGTTCATGCAACTGGTCAAGTAAGAGAACAGAGGAAATCACCGGTAGTTTCTCAACCATATGCCGATATCCTTAAGTCACCATGTGCTCTGGCTTTGAAAGCTTTCACTGCCAATTCCTCATCTGAAACCTGAACAACTCTTTAACAATGCCTCTCTCTGATCCAGTGGCAAGGACAAAATCCATTATCGATTTCCATCCAGTTTAGGAGGAAAAAGCCCCCATATTCAAGTTTGGAGGACACTCTGAGAAGGCACGTCAAGAGCTGCGACCACACCACATCACCATCTCCACACACTGAATATTTCATTGTCAAAAGCATTGCCAATCAAGCAAGGGAAAGCCCAAAGATAAAGCGAATATGCCACATGAACAAGTTAAGTCTTTTTAAAAGTCCAATCTCCATTCAACTGTAATTGCTCTACTTTAGTGAAATGGAAATGTGTAGTTGAAAATCTACAATGGAGCTCACCAGGTATTTGTACTTGTAGGGAAAATGAGACAAGCATTTCCTCTTGATACTAGCTGTATGAGCACACAAGAAAAAAAAAAACAGTTTCTCTTAAGCTTAGTGACCAATTTTCTTCTTACCTTAGGCTGGGCGCGACGGGGAAAGGCAACCTTAGGATCAATCTGAAAATGAGAAAAGAACACCAACATTATTGTTAAAAGTCTAATATTTTCAGTGACAAAAAGAAATGAAGTGCAGAAAATATTTCTACAGCTTCACACAGGGCTCCACAGTGCAATCATTTTGGTTGTATTTTGTGCCTCCTGCGGTCACCAGATCAAACAAAAAATGGCAAAGCTGTCAGGGCCCTAATCCAACCTGCTGCCATTCTACTGTCGCCAAAAACCCACTGGTCTTATTACTTAGGTAATCAAGTTTGTAAACTGTCTAATGACTGCAATTTGGCCAAATTAAAGCTAGTACTTGCTAACTGGGGCTTCAGCAGTAATAAACTGATGTAGAACACTGCACAGCTCAAAGCAAAAAAAAATTACTGAATCACATATGTTTCATTTTGACAAATGCTGAATACAGCCAATATGTGTTGGGCCCAGATGGAATAAATACAATGCAGGAACAATCAGGGTTATATATTATTAATGTTATATTGCAATACATTTAAAAAAAATAATAATACATCCAGTATTTCAATTTTGTTACTAATAATCTATCTCAGGTTAATATTAATCCATCTGAACCGTGACTTACAGGTGGAGAAAGATTTTAAAAGTGAGCAGTCCCAAGGAGAAACATTCTTTTAAACTAAAGCATAACATTACTATTATTTAAATAATGTATTACCACTCTAATTGCAAGTTGAGGGCAAACAAATAGGACAAGTAGGCCTAAGAATGGGTAAATTTTCTAAGGAGCATAGAAGCCTTGCGAACATTAATTAAAACATTAAAATATTAATTAATGTTTTGTGATTAATGTAAATTGTGCTAAACAAGCCGCCTACAGTGCCTTAGTGTAGGAATCTACCATTTTATTTTAGTTGCGCTGAATCAATTTCTGATTCAGTGCACATTCACGTTGACGCTTTGATTTGTAAAACACCAACTAATGCGCTGATAGAGTCTGATTTCAGAGATAGATGTCGTCAGGGCAGTAGGTACCACTAATGTAAACCAGACAATTGCTCAAATTTACAGATGGCCTATTACCTACTTTACTAATCAACACACACATACAGATATTTAGCAAATTATATGCCAGTGACAAATGATTTAGTTGTGAGTGAAATAGGGTTTTCAGGGTTGACACAAGGCAGACAGAGTGTGCAGTGATTGTCTGGAAGAGACCATTAGTTTTAAAACAAAAGGCAATTCACTTCAAGACCGGAACGCCCCTGCACTGATTTTGGCAAACCAAAACCTATTATAAAGAGTGTGTGAAGAGACAGAGCTGCCTAATATAGCTTATTTCAATATCTATTGTAGCAAATTATCTACATTTGCCAATACACAGAGCACAATGCCACATTCTAGGCAGAACATTCATACATTACATGTATTTCAATGGGCAACGCAGTTCAGTAAACAACATACTGTGTGTGAAGAAGTCTGCAGACCAAAATATTGGAGCCACCAAACTATCTGCTAGTGCTAGCAACTAAAAACAAACAAAGCAGTGCCAGCAGTGGAAAAAAGACGGTCTGGATGCCCGCCACACCACCATTTTGCTGTTCACATTCTAGATAAGAGTCTTCCTTTGATTTTTAGGTGGGAGTCATTGATTGAATATGACAGGGAGAAAATGAGAGTCTGAGGCTAGTGACATCTCCAGATATTGCCAAATAACCAGGAGGATGCGTCAGATCAGCCTGTTTCTCCATCTTGCGCTTGTTATCTCATTAGCTCCCTTTTTCCCTTTTGGTTCCCTGGTATGAAGGTTATGTGTTGGGAGTATTATCAACCTTGTAATTACAGTGAAAAAGAAGTACTGTATACCATGCAACAATGTCTGCCTAATTCTCCTTGCTTTGATACAAGGTTCTCAATTTCAAAGAATCTTATCCGAATTCTCTTTTGTAAAAGGAAAACAAACACAAAAAAAATCGCTCTCGTACAGAAAATTACTGATTTGTGTTAAGCAGAAAAGCCTCTTCATGTAGTCACCTGTTTTTCTAGGAGTAGTTTGAAGGGTTGACTAGAGGATGAATGTGATCATTCACTACTATGCCTCAGAAATGTAATATATTATCTGTGGCTGAATATTAGTTTCTGATTCAATATATGCTATGGATGAGCAGCCAACTATAATAAACGAAGTGTGATATCTTTTACCTTTTGCTCATGAACAAAACATAAGCCCAACAAATCGTTCAAATATCAAAAATTCGTTTTGTGTGCATTCAGAAAAGCTTTTTTTTTGGTATAGGTGGATTTATTCACTACATACTCTTATGGTGTTGAGGACAAAAGTGGAAAAGAAAATGAACCAAGGAAAAAAAAAAGGAGAAATGCTACCATCTGTGCAGATCAATTAAGCCAATGAGATTGACTACATTTTTATGCGTTTGAAGGGAAGTCATGATGGGCAACATCATTGTCATCTTTGAGCCTGTCTCAGTTATTACTGTTATCTTTCTAAATCAGGTCAAAGTGAGAAATGAATTCAATAACACCTGGGTATGGTAACCCTGCTTGTAATGAATTCCATTTAAAGATTTGTTTTAGCACTTAGCCCCAGGCATAACAAATTCAAACTCAATTATTTTGTGAGGCCTATTTGTGCAAAGACAACACTATATGCTTTGAATACCAAAGCCCCGTACTTGGTAACGTATCTTACTTCTTCAGCCTACACAAGACATCAAACCTCATTTCATTGCACAATATAAACTAATAGTTTTTCTGTCTTGCTGGGAATTTTCATTCACCACGAAGCCCGCCATGTCAACATGCGCAGCAGATCATTTAAGCAGAACAGCAATAGAGGTCATGCAGTTCAGTGTTTTCTGTCACTTTAAAATATTGGAATTATCAAAAAGAGGTAATAATGTGCACAGAATTATTTTTTAAATGGGCCTGTGATACAGCAGATTGTCCAGATTAAACTCAAAGCAATGAAACCAAATTAGGCAATCAGGACTTACTACTCAATCCTTTTGAGAAATCTTGTAGCAGCACCTTTTTAGGTCACAGCTTATGATGAATGACTCCTTTGAGACATTCGGTGGGAAAAAAAGGGGAGGGAAGATGTGTAGCAATTGTTTTCCTTCTGTTTACATATTCATATGCATGTGATTTTATGTTGGAAGTGCCTTTCTACTCGAGGCCAAGCCAGATGATGTGCAATAGATAACTATTACCTAGTGCAAACAGATATTATTATCTCCCTGTCTTAACATGATATTTCACCATAATGAAACATTTTCACTACTTAGCATGAATAAGAAAATATTCATGATCAGATAAAGACCAATTACTGTTCAAAATGATTTAGAACAGATATTTTTTCTTTGCCTGCTTAAATTTGTTGATTTTCCTACTAGAAGGTATTACACCAATTCTGGTGGGGCTGGAGAGCTATACCAACCCCAATATTTATGGGAGAAATGCATTAAACAATAATTCAATACATTAATGTGTACGTACTAATACATTAGCTTATTCTTTCTAATAAATGTGTATCATAATTTAGACCTTCACCAGTTGTGGGTGCTGCTGTGAATGTCTTGTGGATGACCGCTGCACTCCATGTCATAAAAAATAAAACCAACAAAAAATGAAATTACTGGGATACTGAGAAGCACCGGCAGCAGCAGTCCATGTTTACATGCCATCCAGAAGGAACTGAGGTCTAGGGAAATGACGTGGTGGGACTTTTGAAAAAGAATGTATAAATCTGTCATCTAGATCATCGAAAATCTAGATCAGCATCTGCAACCCCTGCTGTGGATGCTGCTCCAAATGCTAGTGACAACTGTTGCAGAGCTGGGTTTGGCTCAGGAGGAGAAGAACAAGCAGGCAAACGATGAGGTAACATTAGCTAATACTAGCGGCAACTGCGACCCCTATGGATGGCAAACTGCAAAGAAAAGCAGGGCGCTCAAGCAAACATGGCTAAAGATTTATCACTGGCTGAGCTATAAAAATGGAAAAGCTTTTTGCCATTTTTGTGAAGCATGCCATGTAGGGCTGGTTGTTTTTTCAGCACAGCATAACAAGTGGGGGGGGCCTGGTACAGTGCGTACCACATATCAAGGCTAAGTCCTTACTGCAGCAGCCCAGGTTTGAGCCCTGTGCTGCATGTCATCTCCTCTCTCTCCCCTGCCTCTTCTGTCTCTCTCTACTGTCACTACCAAATAAAGCGGAAATGCCAAAAAATAATCTTAAAACAAAGCATGGCATGGCATTCATTGACAATGGATTTAGTGGGTGGCACCACAGATTGGAACTGTTCAAGAAGCATAAGAAGTCAGACTGTCGCCGTGAGTCTACCGCCAAAATTTCTAGAAAGCAAAATGTCCTTGCCGTGATGACTGAGAGCAAACAGAAAGACGCACAGGTGGTGCACATCATTCTGAACAAGGCATTCGCCTCATCACTGCACCTTGTCCCACAGACCCTTTTGAGGACATAATGGTAAGTGATAAAAATGTCTGAATATGAGGAATTTCCTCAAATCCTAAAGTGGCCAAGTGGGTGTCACATCACTACAAACCAAATGACACACATCATGTGGCAGGCAAAAAAACAGGTGTCCAGGCTAAAGAAACCTACAGAGCCACAAGCAATGTTTGTGCACAGCATGACACATTCTCTAAATCTAGTGGTGCAGGACTGTGTGTCTAATGTACCACGCTGCTGAGATGTTCTTAATGAAATGCGAGAGCTGATCACTTTCATTAGTTCACTAAAGTGCCTTAAGAAAACTCAAAGTATAAAGCAGAAAGAGACCCAAAACCTTAGTCCATTCTCCACCACCAGATGGAGCCTGTGTGCAGCAAGTCTAAAATCTGAGACAGGTAATTACGAAGAACTGACGGACTGTTTTGAAAAAAGATAGCTGATGAGGAAACTATAGACAGTGGAGCCAAAGCAAGTTTTTGTTTTATTTTCCTGGAACTACTTCTGAAGTTGTTTTCGCATGTTAATGCAGCTAGCACAGCACCCCAGTCCAACTTCATTACTTTAAAACAAGGACCAATGATCACTGCGCATCTAAAAAGCCACATTCCACACTTGAGGGACAACTTTGATATATTCTGGCTGGAAGCATAAGACAAGGTCATCCCAGTGAAATGCCAAGGAAACAAAAAGCATCCAAACAGACTGAGGCTGGTCGTAGTGCCTCATACACATTATCCACATCTCAGGACTTCTGCAAGCATTAATACTGTGCTTGACAAACACACAAGAGAGATTCCCAAATAAACGCATGGAAGCTTTGGTGCAAATGGAGAAGTTTATTATTGGTGAGGAAATAGGAGAAATTGTGTTTAATTTCTACAGACATGACTTTGAACATGAAGCTGTACTGGAAAGTTTGGAGGCCCAAGAGATTATGGTGAACAGTGAATGGGACATGGTTGCACTAATGTTTATTAATGCTCCACATTTACCTCTGATATATCAGACGGTTCTTAACTATTCCAGTAACCACGTGAGAGGTCTTTGTCTTGACTAAGATGTCTCGAAACCTTTCTTCGGTCAACAATGAGTCAAACAAAGTTGGGTAGCATCTCTGCCATCATGGAGACACTGTTAGTGTCCACAAATCTTTCTTTTTAGTGGTATTTCTGCTTTATTTGATAGCTACAGTAGAGACAGACAGGAAAGAGATGGGGATGACATGCAGTAAAGGGCCTAAGATCGGATTCGATCTCAGACCACTGCAGTCAGGACTCAGCCTTAGTAATGCCCCTTTTCCACTTGTACCTACTCGGCTCTACTCGGCTCGACTCTACTCAGTTTGAGAGCTTTTCCATTAGGTGGTAGTACCTGGTAGCAGGTCCCATTTTAGGACCTACTCAGCCGGGGGTCGAGCCGAAAATGTGACGTAAATGCTGTGCAGGCAACTGATTGGACAGGGAGTGACGAGAGCGACTCCTGCACGAAAACAAAACCCGACATTTAAAAAAAAAAAAAAAAAACGGCAACAGCGACCGTGCAAATGGCAAGCAAACCGCTACCGCGGTCAAATGAAGAGGTGGCGACTTTTCTGTGCTTGGTGGCGGCCCAAAGAATCCAGAGAGAGCGGGACGGTGCACCGCCTTGCTATGACGACTCCACCCATGGCGAGGTGGTACTCAATTGTAAACCGAGTCGAGCCGAGTAGATACTAGTGGAAAAGGGCCATAT
>OMLB01034839.1:68795-83464 GCA_900302555.1 Myripristis jacobus | reverse complement strand
CTGTTATCAGTGCGCATACTGGGATAGCACTTTCCTGTATGGACACATATACTGCAAATTAAGCAGGGGTTTTATTCAAACCTCTCTCTCTCTCTCTCACACACACACTTAAACACACACACTGGATTAACACAAAACACGGTCAAAGTAAGCGATATCGTTTCATACAGTGGAAAGGAAAAGTAAAAAAAAGACCCTTTTTTACCTTGAGCGTTTTGTCGTGGGGTCTCTCATCACCATACATTCTCTTATTTCTCCGAATTTACTAAAATAGTCTCTAAGGCTGTCTGTGAATAGAGAAAATATGTCGGGTCATTTGACAAAAACATATGGGCATGCTGTTGTCAGTGTGATTCAAAAACACCCCGCGATGCGCATAGGGGTCGAATAGAGGACTTCAGATGAACGGAGATCAAAAATAACATTGTGCGCACACACTAGTGAGATATCCCATACAGTACACTACTGCACGGTGGACATACGCACAGATACCGCCAGCAGCTACAACAAGCACCCAATTACAGCGACAAAACAACAAGAAATACAGGCTACGGTGTAAAAGAGGAATAACAGTCTCACCTGGTGAGGTTTGCCAGCTGAGGCCACCGATAAACATTTTACTGTAAGGAGAAAACACAACAGAAGTGAGTCCAGATGTCAGTTCGGCCATTTTGACGACTAACTACTTCTAAAAGCGACCTTAAAGGATAAACGAAGAATAAGAAAACACAGTCGCGCGCAGTAATCACATCGTATCTTCAAAAAGGGGGGAGGCCACTCTTGCTACAAAGCTGAAGCTCTTTAAAACTGCATCTGGAAACAGAGCCGTGCATGGTTTAAGTGCGTACTGTGGTGACGAATCCAGCACGACAGTCGAAGTCCTCTCCAAGATGTTGTAACATGAAAAAAAATCGTACCTTAGGATTAAATTTAGAACATTTCTTACCCCGGGTCATGTTGTGAATCATTTAGGCTTCCGGATGTGGCTTGACTCCCGTCTCCTTCCATATCTATTCCAAACTATAGGCTGGGACTACAGTGACAGTAACAGACACACACAGATACGGCAGGAGATATGCAAAGCCCCGCTATGAGAATATTACTGAGCCGGGAATGAAAGCGTCACACGTGGGATCAGCTCAGCCCCCTGCTCCCTCCTCCCTCTCGCAGCACGCTCTACCTTAGCCCAGAGGGGGCGGAGCATGGCTCTGTCACCTAACCAATCCAATTGACGTCAATTCAGGCAATCTGCAAACCAATCCTCCTATTTGTCATTTAATTAAGCAATAAGCCAGGAGAGGTGAAAGTGGCTTAGTGCTTTTATTAAACGGCGTAGCACACCATAGTTGCTTAATAAAGAAAGAGACTAAATGTTGATGTAAAAAAAAAAAAAAAAATCAAGAATAATTATGGCTACTTGTTATGTAAAATAAAATAACATTTAAAAAAAAATTAGTTCTGCTCTATTTTATTCTATTCTGTTGTATTCTGCTGTGCTGTGCTGTGCTCTGCTATATTGTATTCTCTTCTGTTCTTACTTCAAGCAGTAATGTAGCCTAGTTCATATAAAGTAGCTATTCAAGGAACTGGTTCATTTTTCATTAGCATATTAATATTAATATTAATATTAAAATGAACTAGCATTCAGCATTGGAGCATGGAGCATTTTAAGCAACAGATTTTCAAACGGCTGACAGAAAAGTGTCTAAAACCCTTATTTGTACTTATTATTTGTGCACTGATTTGTGCACTGACTGAAGTTACTGTGCAACCCAGCATGAATCAGCTTACTTTTTGTAGAAAACAGCAGTAACACTCTATGTGTTTTTAAACAATGCATATTAGTGTTTTAACACTACAGTTTTACAATATTTAAATAGCAATGTTGAGTAAACAAAATGGTTGAAAGGTGATACATTAAATATGAGTGACCAGTAGGCCAGGCTTTTTGGTAAGTTTGGTTAATATTTACATTACCTATCATGCAGTATCACATGTGCCTTCATCAAATAATGTGCAACACCTTCAAACATTAAAGTCTTTTTTTAGCCCTCTTTGAGCCGCAACGCAATACTGTGTTTATTAATAATACAGGAAAAATACATTTCACAATGTTCAAAAATGTCCAAAGTCAGGGTGGTAGGGTGGCCCAACTGTTCCAGAGACTCATTTAACCACAAGACCCGGGTTCATGTCCCCGTGTTGGCAAGCATCCATCCTGTTGAAACGTGCTTGATCAAGATACTGAATCCCTCCCAGCTTCAGCGGCGCTACTTTGTGGCTGACCCTGACCTCTTACCTCCATATACAAACAGAAGGTGAGGGCGGATTTTTCCTTGAGGTTCATTAAGGTATCAGAGCCATAGATTGTTATGTATTTTTGCATGTAGATGACCTGTGATGGTCTGCCACCCTGCCCAGGATTTCCCTGCCCTCCAGTCCTGAGACAGGCTCCAGGCCCAAATGAGCCTGAAAAGGAATTAGTCATAAAGAAAAAGAATGATTGAATGAACATGTGCATAACATTCGTACTATAGATACTGATGGTCAAACGATGTATTTGGATTGACTTGGAGATAAATGTTCATAACAGCACATAAGAAAAGAAAAGTATTCCACTTCCATATGTTGAATTCATGAATTTATATCTTTTGAAACAATTTTCTCAACGTATTCCAATATGATATATAAGCATGGGAGGGAAATGCTCCAAACAGCTCCGAGTGTAAGCATGATGCATTGACATTGTGAATTGAAGTAATTTAGTTATTTTTCTCCACCGGTCAAAAAAGTGTTCATCTTTCACCCTGCCTGTAATTGAATTAGTGTTGCCAGCATTCCTCATTTTAAGGGGCACAGCTAGGTCATAATGATACACCTGCAGAAGCCAATAGTGCTGGCCCTGTCCCAATGTGTTCCTTATTGTTGAAAATATATGATTCTATCAGTACAAATTACACTTCCTAAAAAAGTAATTCACCGGTTATCAACCAATAAGTGCACAACGGTTTATTATCTCACTCTGATAATTTACTGCGGTTCATTCACAAAGGTGAAAAAGGCGCAATAGACCTGTGCAGAGCAAATATTTTTTCTACAACATTTATTGGATCAAGAATAATAAAATACAATTTGTAATGATGACAACAATATTGTACAAATGAAGGTATTTCTCTCTATCCACGCCAGAGTGAAGTGCATGTAGGGCTCAGACAATAAATCCCACAGAAATGCAGTTTTAAATAATCTTGCAGGGCAGGAAATGTGCAAAAACTACTTCAGGACACCGCGTGAAGCTTGACCATTGATTCTATTTCGGTATTCACATTCGCTGAAGTTTTATGAATAGGCCTGGCTTTGCTGACGTTTCTGGGGACAGCCAGAGTGAAATTCTTATGTGGCCAAGCAGTGTGCTCTTAGAAACAAGTAATGCAAAATCCCGAAAAACAGCACTTTTGACAGTTCAACAGCTGAACTTCTCTCACTGGTTAAGCGGATCCTCCACACTGCAGCTGTTATTACTGCCAGCACTGAGGTACAGAGGCATTTTGGTGGCAGTCATTGTCAATTGTCTTTACGTGCACTAGAATATAAAAAAAATGATGGAAATATTAAGATTTCTATAAATGATCTTAATCTACTGTTGTGGTGCAATTGTGTCCCTGACATATTGGTGATGACTGAAGATTGAACTGTTGCGTTTTATTGTAACTCACTGTGTGTACAGCGCATTGCACTTGCCTAAAATGTAAATTTAATAAATTCTCACATGCACATGCAAAGAGAGAGAGAGAGAGGGTTGAGGGAGGTTATGAATTCACGTAAAAGATAAGGAACAACAGACTTTAAAGCTGTTGCACAAAAATCACAGTGGATTTATCACATGAAGAGAAACCTCTGTTTTATGTTCAAAAAAAACAAAACAAAAAAAAAACCACCAGAGATTTCATGCATGACAGTGAATTATTCTGTTTTTTGAACATTGTTATTTTGGCCTTTCTACTCACTTTTGCTGCATTAGACAGTGCGGTGTCAAAACTGACAAAAGAGAAGGTGTTAGACAGGGTTTGTGCTCTATGTGACAAAGGCTGTGAGCTACATTCGACCTCATAACATCAAAACAAAACTTGCAGACTGACTCCAAACACCCTGATCTATTTCAAAGGAAATACCTCTCACCCATACAATGATCTAGGACAGTCAACAACAGACTGTATTTCAGCAATAAAACATCACATCTTCAAGTTCAGCTTTTCGTTCTCTGGTTCTTGTTAGCAATATTGACTGGACTGATGTTACTCCATGGGAGCAACACGTATGGATTTTCAAATTGAGTGGCGTTCCCCTTTAATCTGAGCTGCCACCACCGGCTGTTTGATGAATGTGCCTGAAATGTTTTTCAACCTTCAAGCAACTTGAGCTGCTCTCACAGTTACCCCTGATATATTTAAGTTATAAATGCCGTCCTAACAACAACTGTAAGCAATCTTTTGTGGTGGATGCGGGGGAATAGGTTATCATATTTTATTAAACAAGTATAGCAAGTAAAATTGAGAGATCCTTGACAGCAATGTGGATAATACAGTAATATCATCATAGCTTGGAACCATTTGTGAAATTAAGTACAGTTGTGGGCATCTTAATTAATAAGTGGATTACATATTTAAAGAAAATGATTAATCTTTTCTATTCAACATCGGTTGCAGGCTTTCATGAATCAATATTTACTTTATATTAAAAAAAAAAAAGGCTTGACATATTCCATCTCATAAAATGTGAGACTAAAAGAACACTCTTTTTCGCAGAGAGTCTATATTAATTGATTGGTCTGAAATGTGAAAATTGAGCTTTTGGGAGTACCTTAAAAGTCTTGACTCATGCAAAGCTTTGTGAGAGCACATATTGAATCAGCGCAGTATTAACTAGTATTCAATGCCGAGAGATGAACAGCTTCTAGAGTAGAGGAGGAATTCGGCATGCAGAAAGAGGCTTGTAACTAACCAAGCTTTTGGATTGAAAAATGTGGGAGGAATTGGGGATCGAGAGAGAAGTAAATTAATAGTGTGTGAAAGAGCTGAGGGGAAGACGAAAGTGAGAGAAGTGACTGACTCACAGGCGGTGTTATGAGATGCTGTTTTGAGAGGAGGCATCCTGTTTCCTGTTACAGTGATCATTTCTCATCCTCCAACCCCTTTGCTTCACCTTGGAGAAGCTGGTCTTGGATCATGTCCGACCTGCCAGGCCCACACAATTTCCTAAACAAGGGTGAAACCTTTTAACCTTAGTAGATGTGGATGTAATCATTATGAATTATAAAAGATTTTTCATCATTTTAAGTATGTTAGTAGCAGAAAGTGGTACAGATTTTAACATGAAACTACAATTCTACCACCTTTATGAATTTTTGAACACACAGTGGATGACAATGGCGTTTGAAAGAATACAACACATCAACATGAACTATATACAGTTTAATAAATACTCTCTGCTCATCACTTATATTGATCATTTATGGATATTTTCAAAGCCCTCTTGAGGTGTTTTGGTTGTATTCCTCAGGTTTAATGTATGCTTGATCACCATGGATGCAAAGATTTTTGCTTTCCAATACACGGACAGGTTTAAAATGAAGACTCCTGTGTTACGTGGTGGACAGGGTTTAGCATTTGAAGAAACTGTCTCCCCCTAGTGTCTCGTCCTTTTTAGTTCTCAGCTCAGGTAAGGCACTTTTTCTGCAGGGACAGAGCCACGCCAAAACATGCATAATTGACATTTCTATTTCAGGAGATACTCACCGATTCAACTGCAGTCTACCTGGTCCTTCATCATGCCTGGATTAACTCTGTGTCTTTAAAGGTCTGCCGTTACCTTGCAGCCTCATAAGTTAAAAATATAGGATTGTTGGCTGTTAAATGGATGAATTTGATCGATGTATTTTTTGTTTTGTATGTCTCTCCAATCTATTACAGCCTCCTCTCCTGATCATAATTTTTTTTTGGGTTAGGGTTAGGGTTAGGATTTTTTTGGGAGCAGTGCCTTTGTTAGCTCACAGAGAAACTGATTGAAGCCAGGTCAGTAAGATTGATTTTCTGCTGATATGAGCCATTGTGCATTCAGTAACCAGCTGCAGGAATTTCCATAGTTAGTTATGCTGTGACAAGCTATTCAGTGACACTGTAGGTGGAGGGGCCACTGCATTATTCAAATAACATCCAAATTACAAAAATATAGTCATTATTTTGATGAGTGCATTTTCCAAAATGCAAAAATGTATAATGTTCTTAACACCCAAAATTTTGCAGTTTCCTATCGCAATGTTCAAATTACTGTAAAGTAATTTGAAAAGAGCACACAGTGGTGCTGGGCGATATAGACAAAACCGAATTAACTGAACAGCTATGACAGTCTAATAAGTTCTGAAATTTATCCTTTTACTGTAATGCAGCCTTTAAAACCATATGCCATATCATGATATAATCCAGAAAACAATTCCCCGCCCTAACAGATTAAACAACAAAGTACACAGAGTACCTCAAAGTACCACATCTTTTCCTGAAGCCAGGCCCAAAGCACCACTTGAACAGGGAACCCTAAGAAGGTCCTCCAGGACTTAGAAACCACACCCTGAGACCTCTGTGAGTCACAGAACAGACTATCAACAACATTGATAGTCTTTCTCTCTGTATAATGAACTATATACAACTTTATCTGTAAACACCGCAATCCACCAAATGGGCATGCAACCGTGACCTCTGTGGCAATGGACCACTTGCTCTGACATCACGGACGTTTGAGAAGTTGGTCTTCAAACATGAATGGGTGAGGGCATCATTTACCTGATCCACAGGGCAAATAGATAAACTCACACCCCTGCAGTGCTTTGGATTGTAGACTACTTAATCAGCAGGCTGCTTTTTGTATGAGTCCAGGGAGAGCAGCATGTCAGAGATGACGGCGAGCAACATGGGGTCATCCCCAAGGAACCGTTGTGTCACCTTTCCAGGCAGCAATGGGAAGGAGGTCATGCTTAGGGGCATTAAGGAGAGCTTTGTCAATATAAAAGACATGATGGTGGGCATACAATGAGACAAAGAGACCCTGATTACCAACCATTTACAAGAATTAAGTCTGATTTGTTTTTTGGGTTTGTCTGGATGGGATCCAGTCCGTTGAGGTAAGCAATATCTGTGGCAAGACACATTCATGGCCACACACTGGTACTATTGCTAGGTGGGTTTATAGACACACAATGTAACCCTCAGTAGTTAAATATCCTGCTTCTGTCATATGGCTATGGATGTGGACATGATCTATTTACTACTATTGATGATTACTTGCTAATGAACCCCCATATCCACTCTTGTTCACTTTGTGTTTGTGTGACTTTGTGTATTGAGTGCATGTTGTTTTTCTTGGTCTTCATCATGCAGAGGTTGAGGATAGTAAGGGAACATCTCAAGAGACACCGACTCAACGGTGCTCTCTGTCTCATGGTGTGCTCTATGTCTGTTATCCATTTGTTCCTACTTTTCTTTAATCTTTCTTTCTTTTCCTAATTGGCTACCTTTGCCAGATACCAACCACTTCCAGTTTTTCACCCACTGACCTTAACATTGACCTTGTCCTCACTCTGCCATTGAGAAAAGCGAGAGCGATACCGTATCCTCTTCTCCCCCCACTGTGCTGCAGGGTTGAATTTTGCCTGTCTCATCAGTCTTCTGGCTGCTGGAGTATGCCTTGTTATTTCCTCCTGAATCCTACACATTCCTGTTTCAGCTGATCAGTGCCCAGACTGGAAAACATTGCTCTTGGACATGAGAGCTGGTGAGGCTTGGCAGATATACCCAAACTGTCAATAGAGATTAACTTTATCCGATAAACTTTATCTGCAACACTCAAAGGTCCGTTGGGGGCGGCAAACTAACTCTGGCATTCTCTTTCTACCACTGCAAATTGATATTTTGATTTCTATCATTATGTGTGCAGGCCTTTGTCCCACATGATGCTCCACGATAATGGAGTTACCATTAATTGTTGGTAGGCTGATGAATATCTGTCACGCTTTTCCGGTCTCGTGGCAGGAAATGTTTCCCTTGTGTGCTGTGGGGCGCAATATTTCATCTTCTGCTGTCAGTCTGTCTCTTTATTGTGTGTTTGTGTGTGTGACAGAGCCTGACCTTCCAGTAGAAGATTACCATTCAGAGAGTTCAAAGACAGGACCTCAGATTTGGACACAAGGAGCCACAGTTGCCTGCTCCAGTGTCCATGCAAAACCTTAACTTGTCTTGCATGTCTGTTGTGTTGGTTTGCCTATTCACCTCTTTGTAGTTACCTATAATATTTTATAGTTAGTGTATTGCTCAGCAGAGGGAACACATTCTTTAGCTTTTATGTACAATCCTAAAAGTAGTGAGATGTTCTTAATGTGGCCATGTGGTAGACATGAGATCTTATTGCTGACCATCTTACCTATCTGCAACAGTGTCAACACTTTGTCTAAAGGAAACCAATATAAGAGGAAACCTGCTCACCAGCTGACAGATTTAGTTTCACTGCAAAAATAATAAATTTTAGCAAGTCATTTAGTCTCATATTCAGTGTTAAGATTTTGTTTTGTCTGCAAACAAATGAAAAAATCTGCCTGTGGGATGAGATAATCCCACTTGATTCCAGTGCCAATCAACTTGTTTCCAGAAATTTTTACTCAAGTGTCATTTTCCTGATACTAGTGTGCTGATCTGCCTTAGTTTGCCTTGTTTTAGGGTTAGGGTTGGGCTTGTTCATAGAAAAATACCTGACACAAATGAAACTGCATTGGGAATGGGACTATCTCATCCCTTTTGCAGACTTTTTATTTATTTATTTATTTTTTACCTGTTTTAAGAAAAAAATTGACTGAATATGAAACTAAAATTTAAGATAGTTAAGATAGATTAAAACGGATAAGATAGATGTCTTGTAGTGTCACGGAAATGCTTTGAGATAAAAACACCTATTCCATCACCACAAGAGGGCACTTCAAGCACATGCAATGAAAAAAAAAGGAACAGATGACACTGTGTGTATGTTTCTGTCTGTTGCTGTATGTTTGTGTCAGTCTGACCTCCCCAAAACACCCAAGAGCCACTCAAAATAAAAAAAAATTAAAAAAGTGACACCAAAAACAGATGTACTGTTGGTAAAGCTTGCCATCTCATCTTCCCTTGCCACCCTGCAGTAGCAGAGCATCCCAGGCTCGGCCACCTACAGCACCCCTTTGGCCTCTCTTACTGAGAAGAGTGACTGTGCAACTTCCTTGGGCTGCTGTGACAGGAATTGCTAAGATGCTGGCTCCTTTCTGATCCCTCGTTATCTCTGCATACAGCCACAAAACAGCAATTCAGTTCCAAACTAACTTCAAGAACCTGGTGAGTTTGGTGCTGAGCCCAGCTTTCAACCCAGCGCTCTTCAGCAATCTGAAGAAGACAATTCAACCAAGACACAGCATCCTGACTTGGATACCCTTACTTAAGAACATTTCAATATAACAGTTTCTTAAAGCTTTCTGCATTTATTGGCGGCGATCATGGTGAAATGAAAAGCTAATAGAGAATTTAATGTGCAAGGACACAAGAGGGCAGTGAGCTCGCTGTGCTCAGAAGAGCACACTTCTGGGTGAGCCTCATTCAATGTGGCTGAAAGAAATAAAGGCAGCTCACTCAGGGTGCAGAAATGAGGAGGGGGAAGCATGCCAGCAGTGAGTGATGCTAGCTCTCCCCTGCCTGTCAGTTATTTGGAAGCCAGAAGAGATATTTGACATGACTTTGTGTTGTCTTCTGGGCAGATAATTGGCAAACATGCATCACCAGCTTCTTTTTTTCTTAAGTTTTGCAGCTAAAACAAATCAATTAAAAAAAACAAGCATGTGTCTGATATGGAAGCCCAAGCTGTTCAAGCATTCCAAAGTGTGAGAGGCTTGAAATGATGATCAAACTGAACAAAATGGTATTGATTATGTGTATGTTTTAAGCTTGACAACTGAGATTGTGTCTGATAAGTTGTCAAGCACAGAAAAGTACAGCAAATTGACTGTCAGATGTTTTCTTATAATTGTCTACCTTTTCTGGCACTCATTGTGTTGTTCTGTGCTGCAAAGCATATCTGACTGGTAGCCAACTAGGCAAACCACAAACCATAAACAAGATTTGAGACCTATATTGCAACACCAACAGTGTGACAGGATTTGTCTGAAATGTGTGTAATCCTTGTGACGTGATTGTCATTTTAGCATCATTCCCAGGAACTACAGCTGAAAATTATTTGAAGAGGCAATCATGGAGCATGTGCAGATGTTTTGATTAATGAGCACCGTCCCTGTAATAATAAACTCAATAAATCAAAGGATGTCGAATTAAACAAAAATCAAACAAAAGGATGTTGAAAAGAGAAATAGGCTGAAAAAGACAGAGGTGGAAAGAAAAAAATCATTTTCTTTGAGCTCAACGTACAGCACAGAAGACTTGATCCAGCTGTTTCTATAGAGAATAACCTAAACAATAACTTTCAGTAAAACATTGTAGATGAGACAGGGCACTACACACACTGCTAAATAGGTAAGAAAAGATCTCTGAAATGATCCCAGCTCAAATGAGAATAAACATTTGCATGTCATCAAGCTTCACACATATGGTCTACAGTTTACAGACAATAAATACACGAAAGAGAAGCCAGTAAGAGCAGCACTAATGATGAAGCAACACAGGGTGTCAAGGAATAAAAATCGGACACATTCTCAAACAATAATGACAAAGCTGAACCATTTTTGAGCACATTTTATTCACTTTTCAAGAAATTACCCCAAAGACATTCCCACGAATAAACTGACTGTGTAGTGCATTTTATCGAACCTCAGTGCTTTGTTACATTTTGTTCTATAATTATACTTCATTATCCTGCTTCTGAACATTTACCATCCATAACCTTCACATATTGGCAAGTAATTCCTGCCTGGCTGTTACTGTGACTCCATGCCGTGACCCTTTGTGAAGAAGGTTGGCACTTTTCGGCACCATGCTGCACGTTAAGGTGTTAACTGAAATAAAAATTGTAAAAATGCTGCCATTTAGATTAAAAAAATCGGCGAGAGGAGAAAATCTGTGCTTCAAGACTATGTGCCTATACACCAGTAAGTTAGCATTTCAGTGCTTGAACAAGTGACTCTCAAGTACATGCGCATGATTTTCATGAGTGTCAGTGATTCATGAAGGACAACACACGAAAATCTGAGATGTGGTCAAAATACAAAGCAGTAGTCAGCACTACAATAGCTGGAAAGAGCAGTTTTTTGAACACTGAAGCAACATTATCCATTTGTTTTTCTCTCTGCCTCACTGGATTTCTGTTATCTTATTGTAGCTGATCCGTTCAGTTCGTTGTGTAGCTCACAAAAAAACACCAAAAGGGAGTGTCCTGGCTCTGGTTTGTTATATAAAACAGGCATCAAAGAGTTCTGTTAAAATAGACAATATAATAGAAACTAGTGACCCCGGCAACTTTGAGTGCAGTATGGTCATTGGAGCCAGGCACGGTAGTTCCAGTATCTCAAAAAGCAGCCTAGTGCACTTTTTCTCTCAAAATACTGTGTGTGACAAGCAAACCATCATTCAAATCCAGCCAGTCATTGTAGGAAAATAGAGAAAAAATATGCAAACTAACCACAAATAACACTGTACAACAGTGATGTACAGGACAGCACCTCAGAATGTAACTTGTCAGTCTTTAGACGGGTCATATAGCTGCAGATGACCACCTCTTTGTAGTCAGGTATATAATCTGGTCACTGAACGTATTGTGCCATCTTGTGCTTAGCCATATTCATTACAGTGTCCGAGGACAGAGTCCACCGCGGGGCAGGTCTATTAAAATTGTTGTTATAAAGTTACACACATATAAAGCATTCTCTTTCCATAGATATAAAACTAGCATCTAGCAGCAGCGTGCAGCTCATGTAGTAAATGGTCCAATGGTTGGTAAGGTATTCAAAGTAAAACAAAAAAAACCCAAAACAAAACATTAGCTGTCTCTTGCATGTGCAGTGTGTGTTTGTGCTATAGTTTTATATTCAAAGTTGTCGCTGAGGTGTTACTGTTGTGTTTTATAGGACTTGCTGCAGAATGAGAGGCCACAGGTTGCATATCAAGGGGAGTAAGGAGCAGGGGGAGAGAACTGGGCTGGTGTTGCGGACATCGCCGGGAAGGGACTGGTTGGGCCTCCTCACGCTCCTGGTGCGGAGCGTCGTGGTCTTCTTCGTCATGACGGAAGCGCTCTCAGTGCTAAATGATCGGTCTGCGGCCAGAGCCGTTTCAGTGGCAACGGGTGTGTCAGTAACGAAGCTTGTGTCAGCAGAGGAGGATGTGTCATAGCCGAGTGAGTCAGTAGGCGGGGATTTGTGTTTGACCAAGGCTGTTCCCGTGATGATATGGGAATCTGTCAGGAGCATGTGATCTGTGACGGCTGGGCTGGAGGATGGGTGCTGATCTGTAGAGAGACCGCGGGGCGAGGCTGTTGAGGGCTGCTGCTGTGTGCTCATGCTCTCTCTGGTGGTGTACTGGGTGCTCAGCAAGGCGGAAACGGACAGGTCGTGGGTGCTCGCGGCCAGGGGAGGTGCATTGTAGGAGGCAAAGTGCCACCCTCCAGTCCTGCCGGGTCGCGCGCCTCCACAGATGGCCTGGGTGTGGCAGGGACAGCCCAGCACACGGGCAGGGGTTTGCTGTATCCAGGACAGTAAATAAGTGATGTTGGTATGGAGGTGGCAGGCCCAAGGGTTGTGTCCAAGAGTGATGAGTTTAAGCCCAGCCATCTGGTCAAACACGCCAAAGGGGAGTGTGGAAAAGCGATTAGCATGTAGATAGAAGTGAGTTAGCTGAGTGAGCCTGTCCAGAGAGCCTGGCAGCACCCTCACAAGCAAGTTGTGAGACAGGTCGATGGTCTCCAGGTTCATGGGCATGTTGGTAGGCACGGTCCAGAAGCGATTGTGGCTGAGGTTGAGCATGTGCAGGTTGATGAGCGTGTTGTTGATGAAGACGGCCCGCTCCAGCTTGTTGTTGGACAGCTCCAGAAGCTGCAGGTTCCACTGGTAGGCGGTGTCGTTCTTGTCCAGCAAGCGGATGCGGTTGGCGCCTGCATAGAGCTGCCAGAGCGAACGGGGCAAGCCAGAGGGCAGCTGGCCCAGCCGGTTGTGAGACAAGTCCAGGATGCGGAGGTGAACATACGCCGTGAGCTGGCCGTCAAGATTGTGAAAGCGGTTGTGGGACAGGTTGAGCGAGCGGAGGTTGTGCTGCAGGCCATCGGGCAGCTGCCTCAGACCCCTCCAAGAGCAGTCCACCTCCCTGTGGCTGGCACTGCAGGAGCACACAGAGGGGCAGACTGCTAGGACATGCGTCCCCAACAACAACACAAGGAGCAGCTCCAGTAGGACCTCATTATGGAAAGGTTTCAGCAGCACATGCCAGCTAAAGGAAGAAAAGAAATACCAGGGATTTTAGTGTTTTGCTGATATATTTAATGCAGTTACATTACAGTACATTACTGAAAATAGAGGTGATACCAGCCGGCAGTGTGTTTAGAGAACGACAAGCACAGGGAATGAGATGAGATGTACATTTTGTCTGTAGGAGAGGCATAGTCACTGCAGCGAGCTGTGCTGAAAACTGGTTTGTCTCATCCTTTCTTTACTGCTCCACCCTCTGCTACTATAGATTCACTTTCTCTCTCTCTCTCCCTATTGCACACATACACATGCACAGACATAAACATGCACACACACATACACACAGGCTCCCCGGTGTCTGCCACACAGCACTGCATTGCTTGCAGGTATACTCGTGCACATCTATCAGCCCATGCGAATCTGTCCTCCACAATTATGCAGCAATATTTTTAGAAACACTGCAGCAGTTTTCCTCTTAGAATCGTTTATACATGCTCCATCCATAGGAGGTTAAATTAAGAAGAGGTTTGACTTTGTCTTTTATTGATACTGATTAACATTTGACCTGATTTGAGAAGAGAGCACCGGCTGCTGCCTGTAAGAATAAAACACACCACAAAGGAGGAGAAATCCCTGTAGTCATTAGTTTGTGTATTCAGTGTTTGTCGGTGCAGTCCCGTGCCCCTGGAGGAGAGCAAGCTCAATACATGGGTTTTATTAATGACTCCACAGAGGACTAACATATCAGCTGGTACCAAGGCAAGCAAAGACACAGACAGGAGCGGTACAGTGCTGGAACTGTAGTGGATGTAAGCCGTAGGGTGTAGCAGAAAGCGTGTATGCGTTTGCTCTTTCTGCATAAAGTGACACTTTTCATCAGATTAATTCAGAACTCACCTTCTCATCTTATCATTCCACTCACTTTTCTCTGCTCCTGTTTGCTGTCCAGTCCCCAGCCGCTGCTGCCTTTCCTCTCCTTTCCCCTCCTCTTCTCAAGTGCGGGACCAGCTGCTGCTTTTGCTGAAGGTGGATTTTTCCCTGCCTGAATTCCTTTCATAGGATTTAACGCACGCTCACTCGTCCTCTTCAGCTTTTCAAGGCAACCCTCTCAGCCTCCCCCTCGATCCTTTTGTCCTCCTTGCACAACAGAAAGTTGATACTGCCAGTGATTTTTTTTTTTTTTTTTTTTTTTTTTTTTTTT
>OMLB01034839.1:29764-52696 GCA_900302555.1 Myripristis jacobus | reverse complement strand
CTCTAGGATACATACTCTGCAGACTTCCAGAAGTGGCCGGGATGCGACAGCCTGCGGTTGAGTTTAGGCAGCTTCTCCAGCATGTCAGCCAGCTGGGTGAAGGTAGGCCGCTCCCTCAGGTCATACGCCCAGCAGGCAGACAGGATCTCCTGGGAGAGCAAAACACTTCATGTCACCGGAGCGAAGTCACTGATCCAGATGCTCATCAGCCCCAAATGCCTCTGACCAGCAGAACGTGGCAGATTCAGTTGCCTTGAATAGCTGAACAGAGCAGTGAGCTGACATATTAATGCTTCAGCTTGCACTTACTGTGACCTCCTTGCCAAGGCTGATCTCTGCCAAGACCTTCTTTATGCCCTCTCCGCTCCCCACCTGCCAGATGGTGGCCTCCACAGGCTGATTGGTGATTGGCCAGTCTCTAGCTTGGAGCTCATACCAAATGGTGCTAAAAGGGGTTAACAACAGTGTGATTATCAGCGTTGGGGTCATTACTCAAATTAAGTAATGTATTACATATTGTGTTACTACACTTAGCTACTCCCTGTGGAAAGTAATTTGTTACACTACTCATTACATTACTTATGCTTTACTCCACAACATCGCCTGGGATGCACTGTCACATAGTTGCCAGTTAACAATATAAATCCCCGTCTGACAGCAAAGCCGGTGAAACCCAGCCCATTTGATGATGTGTTCACAGCAGTGGGTAATTGTTTCTGGCCTGAGCACTATGATGGTAAAGCTTGTGCTGTACCATCACGTTCTTCAAAATCTTGAAGTAATGTGCATATCTCCACCCCTGCCATGTTGTCCTGTCTCCTGCACGAACTCTGGCCAAAGTGAAGTGATGAGTTGCTTGCACAACTCAGCACAAGCTGTGCAAGCAACTCAGCTTGTGCTTACACTATTTTTTTTCTATCTGCCCATTATGCAGATAATTGAAGAACTATATGAAGATAATTAAAGAATGTAAGGCAAGTAATGCCACAATTGTTTGCTTTGTAATTGTAATGTGATTACTGAGTTTAGGAACAGTAACGTGTCACATTACTGTGTTACAGACAAATGTAATGTCATTACAATTAGTTATGACTAGTTATGATCAATTCACCCAAGACAGGTGTTAAAAGTATGAACGGGGCCCGGGTAAACATCAGCTCTTCTCAGTGACGCCAACAGGTATGACAGAACAGTAGTGCCAACATTTAAACTAAGTTGTTGAGGATCTGTGATTGTGCACAGCTTACCCAAAGGCATACACATCTGCTGCAGTGGAGAAAGGAAGTCGGTCCTCATTGTTTCCGGGGCTCATCCTACGCACAATCTCTGGTGCGAGGTAACAAATCCAGCCATGTGGAAGCTTTAACTTGTTCTCCCGCCTGTGAGAATACACCAAATAAAATAGATCATGTGTTTTTATTGGTCATTACACTCCAGCAAAGGTTTTCTCAATGTACAACTACTACTCAACAAACAACACACAGTGTAAGCATCATAATTGTGGAGTTGTGGCTTCCTTGTTCAAAATGTTCAAAGCCGGCTTTAAAATTATTGGGATAATTGCACAAGGTTAGTACTACCAAGGGTCCTCACTCTTGGCAAAAAAATAGGGGGCTGACTAGGAAGATGCCTGTTTTAGAGCCACTTTGCATCTCAGCAGTTTATTACAAGAGGGGGTGACAGAGGGGATGACATGCAGCAAAGGGCCTGAGGTCGGATTTGAACCCCGGTCACCACGATCAGGACTGAGCCCTGGTGCTTGGTACGCGCTCTTAACCGGTGAGCCACCGGGGCGCCCCCCCAGGTTGTTGTTTTAAACCTCTCAGGCAGTGATCTTACCTCCCCTCCTGTACGACTCCAGAGATCCCAAACAGCCCAAAGTCTGTGATCACTACCTTATTGGTATCATGAAAAACGTTCTTGGACTTCAAGTCCTTGTGAACAATGCCTTTTGCATGCAGATAGCCCATTCCCTGCAGAGGAAGACATACACTGTCAATACATACAGCACACACATATCAGGTCGGCTTCAGATGATGTTAAATTCTGCAGGTCTGGAAGGGGTGCATGTTACCTGGAGCAAAAGTAGAGGACTTACACAGCTGTGATCAGTGCCCTAACCACATATAAATGCTGGCTGCATTGATTGTCTGATAAATTCATCATTTAAAAGATTACTTGGCACCCTCTGTGTGCCCTAGTAGTACTGCGGCCTATTTTTAAAGATTGTTTTGGGGCATTTCTGCTTTTATTTGATAATGACAGTAGAGACAGAGGGAATGACAAGCAGCAAAGGGTCCTGGCCAGATTCAAACCCAGGCCGCTGTGGTCTCAGCCTTAATATGTGGTACATGCTCTGCCGGGTGAGCCAGCAGGATGCCCCGTGCTGCCTCCCTTGCAATCCGTTAAACTCAAGCACAGAAAATTGCAAAACACAGCACATTTACTTCGTTGTTGAACCTTGTTAAATTGCTTTGAGTAGCATTTCAATTACCCAGAGACCAATTTTCTTCAAGTTTTTGTCAATCAAATCTGAATCTTAACTGATGTTGTTGTCTTTGTTCAGATTCCTACTCTTACATCGTAAAATCAATGACAACAGAAACCAATATTACACACATTGCAGTTATTGGTACATAGGAAAAGGTGTAAATAATTGGACTTGAATAAAAATCAGAATCTGCTGGATATGGCTTGACTCACACTTTTACCACCTGAGGTGAACATTCAGCAGGAGGCTGCAGTTCTCCAACGGTTGAAATCAAATCACAGTAGTGTGTGCATGTAAAACTCGAATTAAAACACCACTGACCACTGAGCTCTGACTTGAGTCCACACACAATAAAGAGCACATAAGAAAGCTTTCAATCAAACAGAAATATTTACCTTTACAATCTCTTGAGCGATTTGTCTTGTCTTATTGATGTCGAGAGTGTTTTTAGTGTCTCGAACAACTGAATACAGTGTCCTCCCTTTACAGAAACTGGGAAAAGAGAAAGAAACAATTATTAAAACAGGTATTCAGGTTAAAATAGTAGGCAAGCATTTTAAGTGTATGTTGCTGTTTTTTTTTTATTTGCCCTCTCACCTGGTGATGATAGCTAGGTGGGGTGGAGCCATGCAGGCCCCCATGAAGAGGACCACGTTCTCATGCCGGGTCTGCCTGTAGTTCATCACCTCCTTCTTAAAGAGCTTCAGATGATCCTGGTTGTTCCCGTCGATCTCCAGAAGTCGGATGGCCACTTCACCGTGCCACCGACCCTTGTGCACTTTGCCCCAGCGGCCCTTGATCGACAAAACAACCACAAAAACGATCTTTGATTGATTCATTCACAAACTTTTGAGATCTAGGTAAGGTTTCCTGATCGTGCTTGTCTCATAAACCTTACGTGATCTTCAGTCGCTTTCCCCCGCCTCACCTTTCCTATCAGCTCTCCCAGGTCCAGCTGCTCAAACGGGATGTCCCACTCCTGCAGGTACACACTGGTCTGACTCGCCTTGCGGGAGATCGGGCCCTTCCACTGGCTTCCCCGAGAGCTGGGCAGGTCATCCAGCTCATCGCCGTCACACTCCCCATCCGATCCCACGTTTATCCCACTCTCTTCTCCTTCATCCTCTTCCTCTCCTTCATCGTCCTCCTCCCCCTCATCTTCCTCGTTCTCCTCCTCCGCTTCTGGGTCTTCATCCTCGACCTCCAGTTCCTCCTCCCCTTCCTGTAAGAGTGCATTGATGGTTACTTTAACATGCTTCAAAGGATAAAGTATTGAAGTCTGCACAAAATTATCAAGATGTACATGTAACACATGATGAGCATGTGGAAATGAGCCTCCACGAACAATAAAACAAATTGTGCTTTTCTGAAAAGGATCTCTCCTGGCTCCTGGAAAACGGTGAAATGGCGGAAAATTATATTTTAATGCATCCGCTGCCTGTCTTTATGCATTAGGTATCACAGTGCTTTGTGGTTTGTAAAGCCCTTAATCATCATTGTACACTATATTCTAGGCTTGTCTATTAGTCTCCTCAGTCCTTGGTTGTGTATTTAAAGAAGATTTCGTCCTTCTGAGTTTACATTAATCAAACAGGTCAAGTACATTTCCAACCCAAATTCATGCTATATGGGCAACAACGCCTTATGATCCCAACCACTGCTGTATTAAAACTGGTACTTTAGTTTCAAATTTGGTCTGCAGGTAATGAGTATGAATCAATTGGACAAAAGTCGATGCTTTGATCAAGCTGCCTGTAGTTCTTCTTCCATATATACTGTATACTATAAACGCGACTCAATGTTTCATTTTGCTTTGCCTCCATCTTTACGTGTTGTTGCCCTTGGCCAAAAGAGAGATACTTTTATGTCAGCATGTTTAGTACCAGTACCATCATTGTCCCAGAGTGTATTATTACATTGGACCACGTTATGTCAACCTGGTGCCATTCAGCAAATGTCAGGGACAATATTGTTTTTGGTTAATGCCATTCATGCTGAAAACAGCCTCTAGAAAACTGGAATCTGAGTGACAACTACCCTTTTAACTTGTACATGAAAACTGTCACCATTACAATAACATGTATATCATCACCAAGAAATAATATACCAAATTAATTGTATTGTACAAAAGTAAATATATTCAAATATGATCATTCTAATATCTGCTCTTAGTTCAACCCGTTAGTCTACAAGTAGTAAAGCTGAGTCGTATCTTACTTTTGGCAGTTTATTTGGAAACTTTATCTTGGCGCCATAACAAACATATGTTTATGAAACATAAATCCTATGTCAGAACTTCATTTTCTCTCATGTTTGGATATCATCCATCCGGATGCTCCTCTGTTATTACACTCTGACTGTAGGTCACCATGTTGAGCTTCTTCTAAACACAGCTGCATATTTGCACCCACTCACCACAGTCTGCTGCCTCCTGAAGTTGTGTCAGTCCACTATTACTCTGCGCGTCTAACACTGACAACTGTGTCTTTAACGCTTCAAGTCAGTTCAGCAATGTTTCTGTTGACATTACTATGCTATCATGGATGGATGACAAAGGCAATTTCCATCTCCATCAGCACTGTGTTGTCAGACTGGTTTGTCATTCAGTGTCCTGCAAAAATCTGTCTCTCACAGCGAGACACTGAACGAACCGGGATATGAGACAAATGTCAGAAAAACCCAACATCAAGTACAGCCTTATCATCCTTTAACAAACTGACGGGAAAAGCGGTCTTAAAACACACATGCTTGAATTCACACACAGTGTGCAGCAACATTACCTCTTCATCTTCATCCAGCTCGGCATGCATATCATCAGCCACCTGCTCTATCTCACTGCTGTGACACAGAGAATCATATTAGAGAAATACTATTATATGCCATCTTGGAAACATAATATTTATATGTATGAAACAGACAAGAGTGTCTTACACAGTGTCTTGGAGGACATCAGAGTGTAAACTAACAGGACTGGAGACATCTGTGGGGGAAAAAGAGATACTATTTAGATTTTTTTTTTGATAGAGGAGCCAAAATTTGGACCCTCTTTTTTCTTTTTTCTCTCTTCACTTTGGGTCTGGGCAACAGCATCACATCATCAACCACACACACACACACACACACACAACAAGACTGTACATGCAATTCCCACTATCATGCCAGTGGATGGGGTGTCTGAGGAAATGTCTCTCATCAACAACATGCGTTCTTAAAGCTAGAAGTCACTGACTGCTAAACTGCTAACACCTTGTGCACCGGAGCAAACATGCAAAGGATGGAGAGGGCTGCTGGGAACCTAAGGTTTGGGAAGTGGATAGAACAGAGATCAGGAACAACGCAGTTTGGGACCGTCAACTCACCAGGGAAGATAAACTGCTGTCTATGCTGAAAGTAGCAGGCAGCTTAGGCAAAAAGAGAGGAAAAGACCGACAAGCATGGCAGGGAGAGAAAGGACAGTAATTTTTATGTTTTATTCCACAAACAAAAATCCACAGGTGTTCTTCAGTGATCACTGGTAGAGAAGGAGAGAGAAGGGTGGTTGCAGCTCCTTCAATTCAATACGAGTAAACTTGAAAAAAGTGATTGCGAGTGGAATCAATTAAGAGTACAATGCTTGTATGTGCCTTTAACTATGTGTGTGTGTGTGTGTGTCCATATGTGAATTTACCTGGGAAGTGGAAGCGGCTATCCCGATGGCCTTTGGGTGATGGGTTGGGCGGTGGGGTGGCACTGGGGGGGTTACTCTGCTGGAACGGGGCTGGGGAAGAAGGTGTGGATGAGGTGGTGGAGGACGGATTACTGCTGGAGTCCAGTTGGTTCAGCACCGGGGGATGATCCTGGCAAGATACACACACATGCATACAAACAACATAAATCAGTGCCAATAGGTTAAAAGACATGAATGAAACAGATGCTTTTTGTATTTTTTCATTTTTTGGGTGCCGTTGGGTTCGATTTTGAGGGAGATCTGCAGGATTGCTTTACGGCACAAATTGACATTGCTTTAGGGCAAAAAGCGGGAAGAGGGATACTGATATTCCAGTAAAAACAGCACTACACAGTTTCACTAAAAAGAATCTAAAAGAATCACTTTTATAATTCTTATCCTGTTCTTGCCCCTCAAAACAAATGTACAGAATAGGCATGGCCTTTGGTTCATGGACAGTCTGTGTAATTCTAGGTGGTTGCCAAGGAAACAGGTGTATGTATACGGACACGTGTTACCTGGGAGGGGGTGAGTGGACAAATATTAACATCCTCTTTACAAAAGGAACCTATGAGGTTTATGGGAAGTGTAGTCTTGACACAAAATGGGATTCAGTTTCTTAGTGTGCTGTTACAACAGAACATGTTTTCTGTGAGCAGAGCATCAGACTCGCTCAGCCTGGAGCTTCTGTGAACTTGCCGCCTTCACCAACATGAATAACTCTTTTGTTGACACAGTGACATCATTGAGTGTGTACAACTGTTGCCTTGGCAAGGGGAACTACCAGGAAATACGATGACTTCCCATAAACCAAAAGTTCATGCCAATTCTACTTAGTTCCATTTCCATGGGTCTTTATTTTGAGATGCACAAGCACTATCAGAACCACTGGTACAGAACAGAAGCTACCAAGGTCAGTTAGATACGACCTTTAAACACGGCATACTGAGGATCACTGCAGCAGTGACACTGTGTGGTGTGATGCAGAACTCATTAAACCTGTTTTACCTTCTTGGTAATGGCCTTTGGTAGTGTGCCAAACTGCGGTGCTTCTGACGGCCGGTCCACAGGGTTGTTGATATCAGATGGAACAGACTCAGTCCGCCGTATTTTGGCGACTACAAGAGAAACAGGCATTGTTATGCGGATGCAGAGTTGAAGCACAAGATTGTTTCTGCCAAACCCAAGGTGATACAAGAGCCGTAGAGGAACTCACTTGGCAGAAAGGAGATTCTGCAGGAGGGTGCTTCCTTTGTGCATTTGTTGTGGCACTTTAACCTGTGAACACAAAGTGTAGCATTGCGGACACCCAATTGCACTCAGCAGGTAGCACCTTAAAGAGCCCTCTTCTTACATCCAGACAGAATCAAGGAGTCAGCTCTTCAATCTCTGAAATCACAGTTACTGTCTCCCAGTGTCTGAGAAAAGTATAAAAAAACAACTAGGTGAGCGAACGGCCCACTTGAAAAAAAGGAGCTCTACTCACCGACAGTGTTTGCACTTAACCCCAAACATCATGTTCTTCTGGCACACCTGACACGTCTGGGAAAGCCAGGACTTGGTTGAAAACCTAAACACAATCAATGCTGTTAGACCTATTTAATTTATTTTAATTACATGGTTTCATCAATAATTTCTACGAATACTGATTCTTATTAGTGATAAGAGGTATTGTTAAATACTTCATTAGAAATAAACCTGGCTTGTTTGCTTTATTATAATGTAATCTCAGGCTAAAAGTATTGGTTATGAGCAGGAGAATCCACCTGTGTGTGACTGCTAGGCCGATATCTCTCCTCACTGCTTGTGGGGAGCTGCGGTGCACCGCTACATTATCTAGGCAGGGAGAAAGAGAGAGAGAGGAGAGAGAAGAGAAAGAAGGAAAGAAAGAAAGAAAGAAAGGTTTAAGAGGACTGTTCAGACAAACTTTGTATTTGATCAAGTTGTTAATCACCTATAAGTCAATACTGAACATTCAACAATTTAGAATTTATCATCAGAGAAGCAAACGCCATCTGAGATGTGATTCATCCACATGGAAATAATCATCGGAATGTGACAGATGTAAAGCATCAGTCACACCACTCGCAAACACAAGCGAACACTTGCAGGTACATAAATGCACACACACACATTTATGTGACATACTTGCACACACACAGTGTGAGAGTATGCAATTTCTGTCTCAGCCATAAAAGAAGGAATAGCACCGCATCCAATTATGATAAAATTCAGTTTACACAAAAAAAAAACAACAAATAACAGAAAACATTGAGACCAGTCGTCTTGACTGAGGCATACTAATCATTTTTTTTAAAATATTGACTAAATTACATGAAATCAACAGAATAAAACATGTATGTAATACGTTCATATGAGAGCTCACTCTTGATGCTGCTGTGCTCTTCCATTAGGGTGGGGGTCCCGGGAAGGGTGTAGGGTGCTGTGGTGGCTCCTGGGGTGCGAGCGGGCATGACCGGGTAGCGAGACGGCGAGTCCTCACATCCATTCCCGTTGATTTGCATATTCAGGAACAGCTTATTCTTTTTAACACACCTGGGAGGAGGGGAAAACAATGAAGACTGTAGTTTTGAATTAACTTTTTTGAGTTACTTTAACCCGATTTAAGATATATTTTATTTCTTATTAGTTTACCCACCCGTTATACAGTAGGTTGTATTATAAACTTTATTATTATGATACTTTTTGACACTTGCAGTTACCAGTTTTCTTACCAGCCACAGTTCACACTCTCAGATCAACAGTGTAATGTAATGTGCTGTATGCACAGGACTGGGATCAGCTTGAAAAAGATCATCAGGCTGCCGAGGCTGTATGTCAGATGTACAGGATCTATGTCAGCCGTGTTTACTTCTGCCTCGTCATGTTCCAGGCTTTGCAGTAAAGCTTTCCATAAATGGACAGGATATTATGGATCAACATGTGGCGTGTATTTTTGTATATGTGCTTGTATATGTGCTTGTATGTGTGTTTGTGTGTGTGTGTGTACATCCAATCACAATGGGATGGGGTTGGGAGGGGGAGGTTATGTGTGTCTTGCCACCTCTGAGCATTAGTCCTAGGAAATGCTTCCTGTTTGGACATGAATCATAATCTCTGGGAATCTGTGGGGGGATTAGCTCCAGTTGTATACACAGAGCAAAACAGCAACAGGCAAAATGTGAGAAAGAGGGACCGGGAGAGAGAGAGAGAGAGGGGAGAGAGCTACACAGACAGAGAGGAAGAATGAGTGTCTATCTGAGTGGGTGTGAGAAAAGCTCAGCGCCCAAACACAGTGTGGTGTGAGGGAGGTGTGTCTAGTACAACCCTGCTATGGAGATACTAGCCAGATACTTTCAGGAAAGCTGCATTTGCAACTGGATAACTCATTTGGTTATGAAACCCATGGGGCTGCAACAGTAACCCCATTACCACAATACCACCGTGGCCACCCTCGGTTTTTATTAGAGCGTACAGCACCCTCTGCTGCTCTTTGCGGGCTTTTCTCCAACACACTCTCCCCCCTGTTCTTCATTTTGTACGGGGTGGTTTTACAGTTACATGTTCTGCCAAGCTGCCAACTGTTCAACTGCAGGCATACACTCGGGCCTTTCAATGCCCACGGACAGTCTGGTCTTTATATGCGAGTATTCACCTCTGTCTCCCGTAGCTGCAACGATTAAGGCAATGGACATGTCCATCGTTTTGGCTACGTCGTGTAGAAACTGGAAACAGCGGGAAAGGTGACTGTAATTCTGTGCAGGGGGTGAAATTCAGCTATCGACATATATTTATTGTGCTGGTCATTGGAAAACCTGACAGACCAATTCAAAAGTAGATTAGTATGGAATAGAAAAGAATCAAGGGAGTATATCCATGTTCCCAGGGTCCAATGTTCCATCACTGCAATTCTTTATACACCATCAGAGATTCAAATTTAATTCTCATTTTTGGAAAAATCGCCTTTTTGTTATAAAATAAGCATTGTTGGTAAGTGCTATGTATTTGGTCTTGTGCTGAGGACAGCTTTGGGTAGGAATATGGTCGGTTACTGACTACATGTTTCTGCTCCTTTTGACTCCTTTAGCTTCGACAGCAGCTGCTGCCAAAATAAATGTAACAAGGACTTTTTGTTTTCCTTACAAAGAACTTGGGATTTTTATGGAATTCTCTCTACAGATGCTCAAGTGAATAATCTGGCTTCTGTGTGCTGGCTTCTGTGTGTAAATGCAGCGCATGGCAGTAAATATAAAATGATGCCTCACATGGGGATAAAGAAAGTATTAGGTTTGGAAGGATGTTTGGAATTTTGTAACATCAGAGATGTGGACTTTCATGCAGAAGAGTTTGACTTGTTTTAATTAAAAGATGGTTAAATGAAATTTGATAAAATGTTTATGTGGAAATCAAGACCTAATAAAATCAAATTTAAGACTATTTAATGACTTTTAAGGCCTAATGTTGATAAATGGGTGTAGGGTGTACCTCTGAATCAAATAATTCCCACACTCTCCCAAGACCCATAATGTTGAGCTGATAAACCCAACTGTAGTGATCTGTTATAATCACAATGTGTTTTGAAGAAGCCCATTAAGTTAAATCCTTGATTACATATTTGAGAAAAGGTTTTAGTCCAGGTGAATTCGGTAAATTATGGTCTGGATGGTCTGGACAGCCTGAGCTGAGCACCTACTTGTTGGTGGGCGGGTCTTCGATGCGGTTGCCCAGCTGGGACTCGTGGCTTTTGCTGCGGGTCAGTGTGATGTTGGGTAAGAGGTGCAGCACTTTGCGGGATGGAGGTGGAGGGGTGCAGGGCGGCTTGAGTCGGTGACGCCTCTTGGAGGGCGGAGTTATGGGTGGAGTGGAGGTGCGTCCGTGGAGCCTGGCCGTGCGGGCCAGGCTCATGGGAAAAGGATCGGTGAGGGGGCTGTCACCGTAGATGTAAGACGCCTGTGCATCTGGAGTGGGCGCTGCTGACACCGAGCCTGAGCGTGGGTGGTGGCAGGAGGTGCAGGGGGTCGATGGGGTAGACGGGGTGGTGGACGGGCGGGCCAGAGGCGAGGGGCTGTGAGGGCGGAGCGGAGCCCCCATGCTGGTTAGCTGGTCTGCCGTCAGAAGGGAGCCGCTGTCCCTCCTGGTGGGCTCGGACAGCCAGGGACCCCCGTCCTCCCTCAGCTCACCTCCTGCTCAGAAGACACGACAGAAAAAACCCTCAGAGCCAGCTGAGAGAGGAATCAGATCAAGGAGGCTGCAACAAAAACTCACCTGATTCAGTGGCGCTTTTCAGACAGGAGAGGGCAGCACTGAGTCTGGCACACTCCTCTGAGCTGGATCCTAGTCTTCTCATGATCTCCCGCACCTGAGAACCGGTCATCTGCAGTAAGGCATCCAGGGACAGCTTCACTGGCACTGCCTGCAGAGAGGGACACATCAGGACAAAGTGAACGACAGCGATCAATAACACACAGAAGATGAGCAGAAACACAGATAACATACTGTACAATACTGCCACGGAATTTGCTGGGAGACCCAAAATACTGCAAAAAGCCGACAATAAAAAAAGCTCACATCCCACTGTAAACAAAACATGTTCGTCAGTCAAAAGCAGCATGGATCAATAAACCGGGGCAGAAGACTGAGCACTTGGCCCAATGTGGAAGCACTTCAGAGCTTCCTAGTTGAGAGATAAGTCATAGCAAAAGTCAATAGTAAAACCAGCAAGTGCAGTGAGTTTGGACCAGTGGTGTTATTCATAACAGAGAGGAAATGTAACTTAGACAGTGTAAATTCTACAGATAATCAAGCTAAAAGATCAGCATTTGCCAAACCCTCCCCAAAATAAGCTGGATATACTCTACGCCTCTATCTACTACAATATGTTGCTAATGTGGACTTAATAGTAGTTAAATTAAATCTACTAGCAACTGCTGGCCCAGATTAGTAATGTTTGTATCACATTTGAAGGCAGAGTGATGTTTTAAAACTGCAAAAATTACACCGCGCCACTGACTAAAACACAGGATTTAAAGGTCAGCATGGTATGGCACGACAGAGTTCATGGAAGAGAAAACAGCCTCTGCTGTTCCTGGAAATCTGTGATAATCTTGTTTGTTTAGGGTATTTCATCAAACACCACTTATTCCACTAATCTGGCTCTGCAGATTCTACTACAGGCACTATCTTAGGCCACTATCAGTGGGTATCAGCAAAGTCTAGACTGAGCCTGGGCCCACTAGAAGCTATCATCAAATGTGGGCTTCAGTACTCCTCCACAGGCATGCTCACCGCTGATTTTAAACGTATTATGAATGTACTCATAGCAGTTTGCAGGGGCGGAAAAAGTACACACATTTTTTTTTTTTTTTACTAGGATTAAAGGAGTGCACAGATGTACAAAAAAACACAGCTAATATTGTTACATTACATTTAGCGGACAGTTTTACCCAGAACGATTTAACAATGCGTGAAGAGGCAAGGGTTCCATGTCTTGCTCAGGGGCACTTTGCAGGGGATTCAACCTGAGATTTTGCAGTCACAGGGGAGTTGTCTGATAAACTACACACGCTCTCCTGCTGGTCTTCCATTTATTGTCACTGATTGCGTCCGTTTGACCAACTTTAAAGTCATTTTACGGAGTGATTCCAGGTTTTGTAATCACTGCCTTTTATAACAGAATTTGTACAATCCTGCATGCGTGTGCTCATGTGTCCCAATTGTTTCTGAAAGATCACAGGTCCCCTAGCTTGGACAAAAGGGCAAGAACAGCTATGATAAAAGCTGACATATGGATGTTTTTCATGTAATTTCACATGAAGACAATTGATCAACTAAGGAATCATAAAGACTGAACTCATTGTAATTTTACCACATAACAAGGAAACTCAGCCAGTGAAATGCACACCACTGAAAGAGAAAACAACAGGAACTTGAACAAGGTGTGGAAACTAGTAGACTAAGGGCAACAGTCCTTAAATCAACTAGACGTGCTGTCGGTGAAGCACAACAGGGTAGTGGTTCACCGGGTTTGGCTTGCTGGCAAAGGTACAGGACAGGTCATGCAGTCACAGCAGAAATCAATAGGTTTCTTCCTCTTGGGGCTATTACTGTGCATGGCAAATTTGAAAATATTTGAATGAACAGTATTCGAGTTACTGCATTCACAGCCAGGATCTGCTGCAGTGGATGTGGCGTCATTGGGGTGAATCCCCAACACTTTCATTTTGGGCATATAATTATGATATAATCAAAACAAACTACACACGTTCCAAGCAAGCCTTGGAACTTGTTAACTCCAATCAGCTGACAAATGCAAATTCATGGTGAAAAATCCCATTTCTGCCAACCAACACTGTGAGAGACACTGGTAAGTACGGCTATGGCCCGGCTCCTTGGTGCAGTATGTCTGTGAAAATGCCTTCTAACTTTCCATCCTGACACACTGACTATTAGGACGAAAAGTTAACCCGTTTGCCTTGGTAACTCAGTCCAATCAATTTCGTACCTTTGATAATCACATTGTTTAACTTTCATTTGCTTTCAGCACAGACCTAGAACCTCTCGTGGAGAAAGATCTCAAAGTTCTCCTGCCGTGATAAAATCCCACTGCACATGTGAGAGAAATTTTTTTGAGTGGTCCCCCACAGGCCCTGGTCTCTGTGAGCAATGTAACTGCTCCTTCCCTCACTTCAGGTCTTTATATACACCCCTGTCGACTGTTTATGAGGCAGTAAGAGATCAAGGAGAAGAGGAGCTGAGGACCTGGGGGCTGGAGAATCCAAAGCCGGAGGTCCTCTGCAAACTATTTACCACCACTTGTTTCCTTCGTTATCTCCAACAAGGAAGTTCACTTGGGGGAAAGAAGACGAATGGAAAGCTGAGACTGCTGCACAACTTTATCTCACAAGATGAGATGGCAAACATGTCAATATGGCTTTTTAGTCAGTATATACCATAGCTGTGAACTTCCAGAGCTTTCGAAGGAGTGATTTTTGAATGTGCAGCAAATAATCATGTGAGACAGCAGGAAGGATGGCAGCACAAACAATTTCTAGATCACGGAAATCAGAGGTAAGGAGGAGTTTAGGATGTTTTCCGACATGGGAAGTGCGCAATAGCTTATCAGTCAGGTTAAAGCCTTCACTCTGAGAGGGCAAATAGTGATCAAAAATCTAGGACAACCGCCAACTCCGCTATGCTCTGTGTACAGTGTAAGCAAAAGCCAGCACACACACACACACACACAGGCAGCGGTGAGTGATGTGATATCCAAAAGTGGCTGTGGGTCCTCCCCTCCCACCTCCACATGCCAATAACATCACAATTTTAGCACCATGAACAGCATAGCTTGCATTCTTGGTTTCTCTACAGAGGCCTCCTTGATATTGTTGGCTAACGCTGCAGATAACACCATCATCATTATACGTGAATAGAGCTGAATCCATTATCAGTGTCCTCATGCAAACACACGGAAAGGAGGTCAAACAAAACAAAGAAAGCCAAACTATTAAGGGTGAGAATCGTTGGCTTCATAGAGGTCTAATTCACTGTTCAGCAGTAAGTAATTTGATTTAAGAACAAACTTTCTTTTGTGGAATGATTTGATTTGAGTGCGTAAACCACAGCTTGAGACAATTTATTTGGTTCCTTTAGTCAACAAAACTATCCTTTTTTCTACAATGTGAAAAAAATCAGGGAACACTATTACTTCGAAACATTATTATCCTAAAATATGACAAGAAAAGGTTTAAATTCATAGTATTTTGACAGATCATCATGACGTGAGACATTTTATATTACGAATGAACTGATTCAAAGCATTTCATAGCAACCCAGCATGAAGTCTGAGCAATTCCTTCTATTTATGTTTTTTTTTTTTTTTTTGAAGACCAATGCAGTTTGATTTTATGCAGCTTTCATTGTTACACACCAAAAGACTATTTTTGCTTTTTTTCTGGATTTAGGCAAGTTTGGCATCGCGGCCTGGCTCCCAGCATTAACCTCTTTCACGCAGTGTACGACAAGATAATCCAGGTAAGGATGTTCACTGCAGCCACTGACTACTTACAGTTAGATCTCAATAAGACACACATGATCATTTAAGAAGCTGGAAACTTAATTTCCCAAATATCACATGCTTATGTAACATTATGTAACAAACCCCACTGTCAGCTGCAGAATACATCACCGCAAGTAAGCAGAATGGATGGGTTAAGTTTTCCTGTCCAGGGACTGCAGATGCAAATCAGCTAAATAGCTACCTCTGGTTCAGCTGTTGTGTTGTGCACAGTCCCTGTTAAGTAAACTAATAAACTAAACTAATAAACTAAAGGTAAGGGGTGCCGTCATGGTGCATAAAGTCATTGGAGTGTTACTAGACCATGCAGCCATTAGAGTGCAGAATGACTGGAGATGCACTTAAGAAATATTGATCTAGAAATGTCCCAACAACAGTAGGGCTGGGTGACATGGACAAAATCAAATATCAAGATATTGTTGACCGATTACCTCAATATCGATTTTGTGACAGTATTGTAGGAATGACTGTTGGTAGTTTCATGAGATATTTACACACAGCAGATTTTTGATAAATAGATTTTGAATAATAGGTCATGGAATGGCTAGAATAGTGTAATAAGTTCAGAAATTTGCATCCCTTTACTGTAATGCAGCCTTTAAAACCAGGAAAAGACAACACTTGCACCATATCAGCATTATGGTAACCAAAATGCCACGCAATATTTAGTCATATTACAATACTGGTAAAATATAAATGTAATGTCCAGCCCTAGTGAACAGTCATTTGCATGCTATGTGGAATGTACATCCCTATAAACAAACAATAGGTCCCTGGTTGGTATGTAAGACATACAAACAAGTTCATTTTAATTACCCGGCATACAGGCCTAGTGGATCAATTTAACCTTTATTCAACCAGGCAGGGCAATTAAGAGCAATTCTTATTTACAACAAAAGCCTAGTAAAACACAATTTATCGTGAGACAAAGGTGGTGAGGTTTAGAGGCAGAGAGAACACAGTATTGAACATGGCAGACATGAGCAAACCAGAAACAGAAGTCAAATAATAGCGAATGGTATAAGTAATATGCAGAACACAGCAGGGCAAAAGTGGAGAGCAGAGCAGAGCAGACACAAGCTTGGAATGATCCACAACAATAATGTAAGAATAACAAACGCTGTAACAGGCAGGTTACCGCTGGGTCAAAGCAGACTTCACCGCAAAGACAAATAGACAAAGAGCAGTGCAAACATACAGTAGCTGAGAGAGATTAAAACAGTTTACAGCAGCGCAGGAAGAGATGTGAGTCTATCCCATGGACGGAGAGGCTTTGGAAACTTGCAACAAAATGCGACAAGAAAAATCATGTAATTTGAAATGATGTTTGGAAGTAAATTTGTCAAATAAGGAACAGCCAGCGTGTGAATCGATGCAGGTGTACAAACGGACACAGTCCTGAAATTTTCCACCCAAGAAGCTGTTGCAAATACTGCTTTCTAGGGCTTAGCATTGCCTCGTATACATCCACACTGTCAGCCAATGCTGCATTCACTTGAACTCAAACCTCGGAATTCCCATTTTGCAAATTTCCAATCTGCCCCAACTTTACATTCACAGTGTTAATGCAGGATAAATGGAGAACTCTGAATGTTTCTCCAAATGCAACACCGTGAGCAAAATGCTGCTGAAAATCCTGACGTCTGAGAAATTCAAGTGAATGAAGTGTTCGCCGTCTTGGTAGCAAAACAGTGTGGATGTAGAAAAAGCAATGCATTATCGCACATGCAAAATAAAGGACGTTTACACTGTTTTTTTGGGTTTTTTTTTTTTTGAGGCCAAAAGAACAACTGTCCTATTGGATCATGCTGAAGGCTAACAATAAGCTGCAGCAGAGTGGCATGTGTTTGGTCACTAAAGATAGTGGCAAAGTTGTGCTATTTTATAAATGATGATCATTAACATTTTAACCTGGGTTGAAAAATACCGCATCTATCCTTTAGGTACAAGACTATTTCCTGTGCCTGGGGGAACCAGGTCCTTCTATGCTGAGTAATTCATCAGCATTAGTTAAAAAGAAGAGCAGCGTCTTAACAAGCCAAGCACTGGGGCTGGAATCTGCAGCTACAGTTGGTAATAACAACATAAACCAAAATCAAAATATTGCTTCAAGATTTATTTTCAAAGAATATACAAATACAAATATTAACATTACAATCCATTATAAGCTACGCTGAAAGGCAAAATAGGAGGTAAAGGGGTTCCTGAAAGGTATGCGAGACCTCTAGAAACATTTACTGTGGAAACAAAGTTCTTCACACAGTTTTACAGCAGGTCCCCTCCAACCCGGCAAACCTGCCACAAAATTACAAATGGCAACAGGCTGGGAACTCGACCTCTGGACAAACCGGCACGACTTTGTCTAAAGAAGGACATGTGTATCTTCTGGTGATAGCCAGCACTAAAAATTCCATCCTTGCCTTTCTTTGAAATATGAGTCTCATGAAACATTCTTGGTGTGTTGCCTTGAAATCAAAATGAAAAAAATGCAACTATGAAACAAAACCCCTCGCTGCTGTCAAATATAAATCTAACCATTTCAAGTTCATTTTTGTTGCCACTGTTTGGAGGTCAGACGATCATGATAAAGATGTAAGTTACTGTGAAAGGGGTCACTTTGATGGACACTCTCATGCGAGTGCAACATGCCTAAAGTATATAAATATGACAAAGCCATAGATGTTCAGGACAAACAAAGTGAAACACTGATTTTCCCACGCAGGCATACGCCCTACCTCGATGAGCTCCGGCCGAAGGTTGATGGTGCGCAGCCAGTCTCCTAAGCGTGGGTAGCTGTCCAGGGCCTTGGGCCTCTCTGTCTCTGGCACTTTCTGCTTGCACTGCAGCTGTTTACAGATGTACTTCATCAGCTTCACCTGCAGGGAGCAACAGAGAACACAGCAGAGATGGGAGGGGCAGGTTAGAGGGGAGAGCGACAGCAGCTATGGCTACAGGAGCAGGGCTCTGGTATGCAGGATACCTGCCACACTTCTTTGGGTTGGCTGTGAGGCAGTTTATTTTGAAAGGAATCAGTGAGATGACAATGTGCATTAGTATCCCGGAGCAGCTACCCTAATTTGCAAATATAGAGGAGAAAATAAATTACATGGATCTGTTACATTCTTACTATGCCAATATCATGCAGACTTGAGTTTTTCCAAATAATTCGTCAAAGCAGCAAACACAACAAGTATTGCCTCTAAAATTTACTCAAAGGCACAGACAACCAAGGATTAAACGAAAAATAGGTCACTGGTTACAATTTCTATCTATAAATTTCTCTCCGAAGCGAGAAGAGTCCATTCTGACAACAAGGTTAATATAGTGTCCAATTTGTTTTTATTTTTATTTTGTTTTGAGTTTTTGTTTCCAGTTTCAGTTTAATTTTAATTTGTTTTAAAAGAGGGTTTTGCTCGTTTAGTTTGCCTTTTAGTTTGTAGAAAATGCTTAGGTTTAGTTTAGTTTCTATTAGATTCACTGTTAGTTTTAGTCTTTTTTTATAATGTGTAAAAGATCAGAAAAAATACTGTGACAAAAACTCAACAAAACATCATAGCATTAAAAAAAAATGTATTCACTTCGAAAAGACGAATAACCAAAACACATTTTCCCTCCTATACTTGCACACTTGCAGACATGAACATGGTTTGTTAACCCATTTTTAAGCACCTGCATTGAACAAGACTGTCAATTAGATATAAACAGCTATTATTATATACAAAGGAATGGTGAGCTGGCCGTCTGACGAGTGCATCTGCAGCACTGGAAGGGCAAACGAGTGCATTTGGAGCACTGAGGCGGCCTCGTGATATCAAAGTCCTGGAGGATGTTACGTTCATCACAATGCTAGCAGCCAGTCGCAGTGACTCTCTCCTGGCACTGGTCCTCAATACCTGCAAATAACTAATGACCTGTCTATATTCCAGTCAATTACAGAGGTAATAAAATCTCTTAACGTCTATCACTTGATCTCTTTTCCTTCAATCAACGAGACAAACACGAGGTGATCCATTGCAGATGAACTTAAAAAAAGACAAAGGGAAAAAAAAAAAAGTTTGGACTTGCAGATGGAGACATGGGGCTGAGCGCAGGCAGTGGGGGCCGATGGCAGCTCCAGCACAACACAGACACTGGAAACCAGCGCATTCTTTCCTCTGCTGTCTCGTCCTCCTCCTCACCCAATAAGACGCTGTGCCATCGCTGTGCTGAAGATGCAGAGAACGCGCGAAAGAAGAAGAAAGCTGCATGCTGAGATGCTTTCAACGCCGCTCATTGTAGCAGCTTTCTATCGCACAGCGTGTACCCAACAACACCTCATCCCCGACCCAGCCTTCACTCTTGGTTGTTGCATCTACTAATGAGCATGTTAAAGACTCTGGCGTCAGTGACGGCCATCGCTGCAGTGTTATGACGTGGGATGCATCAGACAACATTACTAGGACATCGCAAACCGTGATGCACTCTATCTGAACCCAGGACTTGCAACCAAAGCGTCAGCCTGGCCGGTACAACTGTATCTTACGAGGCCTGAGGTGCAGATCAGACTGGAGTTGTGATTTATGTTTTACCAGAAAAATACAGCCCAACCAATGTTATGAGGACACATGAGACTCTTTATGACCCTTTATTCGAGGCCTTTCCAAGCCAGTGTCAAGTGCAGTGGTCCTGTGAGTAACTCTTACAATGAACACTGGTATTGGTTTGCAGCGGCTGGCGTTGTGCAGCTCAACACTGCCGTATAGTGTGTCTCCTTATCTCGGAGTCTATCTCTAGAGTCCATTACAGCAGGCAGCCTTGGGCAGGCAACAGCACCTTCAGATGAGCCGTGCAACACCAGTTAGCTCTCGACCCACCAGCCACCTCTCGAGTGCTTGAGCAACAATGAGGAGTGTGTGTCTTTCTCTGCTCATTCAACTCACTCGCCGACCGCACAGAAAACTCACACAGCCATGCTAGCCCGAGAGAGTGTGGCCTTGGGATGTAAAAGGCTTTGCGGAGGCTAACAAAGGCATCTCCACTGCAGACCGGAGAGATGAAAATTGAGAGAGAAAAAATGAAAAGGAGATGAATGCACCTTGGGTACCTGAGGCCAAGCGGCTCTCCATAGATGCTTACAGCTGCCATTCAGCTCCACACTCATCAATTGTCGGTTGCATTGAAAACATTAATTGCCCTCCTCAAAAAAGTACATTTACTCATAGATCTAGAGGGAAACCAGGTCTTTTTAACTGAAAAAACAACATTCAATGGTGAGTGTAAAGAGAAAAAAGGTCATTTTTTTTTGAAAACCAATGAGATATCAAAGCAATGTTGTACAAAAATACACTAGCAGGCAAAAAAAGTGTATAAGTGTATATACTCACCAATGCCCAGCCAATTTTTCTCATGACCAGGCAAAGAAAGACAGAAATTTATATTTCTGAGAAGATGGAAGTTATTAGTGTGAAGCCATTTCCACCAGTGCCCCTTGTTTTTGGCGCAGGCTTTTAGGCTGGCGAGAAACACCTTGAGACTCCTAAAACGTGTCCTCAACATTATCCTTTTCTCTTGGACATTTGAGCTGGAGACTAAAAAAATTGACCTAAAAGTTTGATTGTCATGAGCAAACACAAATGTAAATTGGTAGTCATGCATGCACATACAAACTAAACTGATGGGAAATCGATTATGATGCTTAAAGGCAGACAACATTTCAAATTTGGAGGGCATCCCACTTTGCTATGATGTGGCAAACAATCATGAAATCCACTCAGTTCGCAAAAATATATAATTTGGAAGTGCCTTAGGAGTTTAAGACTACTCATAATTCAAAACATAAGAGCATTTTGATCCACTGTTTGTTTTTGTGTACATTTGCCATCAAGACATTAGATTTCAGAGATGCATTTAAATGTGTTACATTAATTCTATGTGACGTATTAGTCTTGCATGAACCTGAGGGGTTTTATCCTTCAGTCTCATCTGTAACATTAGGAAACAAAGTGGTGTGACCTCCCATTTGAAACTGCAGTCTGCCTTTAAATTTCACAATCATGGCCGACCATAGCTTCATCAAGCATCAAACAGAAGGTCATGGATTCAAAAACTATTCACTGTGTTCATGCCAGATGCCAGAATGTGATGCCTATGGAGCTCTGCACTAGCATGGCCAGCAACTGCGAGGCTGTTACCAGATGTGGCTAATGAGCTAGCCTTCCGTTTTACCTCCCTATACACTAGTGCAGTCCGGTGACGTCAGGTTACCTAGCAACCCCTCTTCTGAGTCGTCAGCAACATTTCAGTGGGATTTTCCCATACATGTGAAACACAAAGCTCTGACACAATACATCTCAGCATAAAGAAAGTCTTCATGTGTGTCAACAAGACAGAAACTGTAGCAGCTACAGGAACATCTTCATCTGCAGTCACACACAGAGCGTTCACCCACTGCCATCCAAAACAAATAGGGTGGATAGGGTTACACATGCACAGAAATCTGTAAACTCCTAGCTGATGTTAGCTACGTGTATGTATTTAGCACATGCGCAGGCAAACGGGTACGCAATGGGATCTTCGAGAAAATGACAGGCTTCTTGAATATTATTTTTGGTGCAGAATGGAGAAAGCAGCTCTTGACGTGTGGCCCCCGGAGGTGGGAGGAGGGGGAGGGGAGATGGCGTCAGAGCCCACCTGTCAGCGGAGCTAAACAACACCATGGCAACGGCCTATTGCTGCGAGGAGGTGAGTGACAGCCAGCGTGTCAGCCACCAGAGAAGAGAGAGGAGCCCCGGCAGTGCCCGGCCTGACACAGCAGACTGGGGAGCAGATCCCACGGCTCCAATTGTTTCCTCAAGGCCCTTGCTGACACAGCCACTTTGGCGCACCTGCCAAGGATAGCACGGCCCTATTTGAGAACCGAGTGAGAACGTTCCATCCCAGAAAATGATTCTTGCACAGTAAGGTCAGTTCTCTTTTCTCTGAGCCAAAATGAACAGGCTCCGAGTTGTCGGGCTTGGTGAATAAAGACACAAAACCATTTCTACTCCTGTAGCCCTATTAGCCATAGGCCCCCCTTCTTGGGCAAAACATTTGTGTTTACAGGGCCCTGAGTGAGGCAGACTTTAGCTGCTGGTGTCTCCCAAACATGCCTGTGGTTTGTGGCCATGTAATAAAACTAATGGCTTATACATGCAAAGTGAATTTTTCAGCAAAAGTTTTTGAGAATCATTTGTATATATGTCGCCAAAAGAAGATTATTTTCTTGCACGGCAAAAATGGACATCTAAGCTATTAACAGTCTGAGAAACATTCATGTTCAACGTCGGCTACAAAGGGCCACATGATCAGAGATCCTGTTATTTGCTGGTTGTGGCCTGTGGGCTCCTCTTGGCTTTATGTGGTGGCTCCTCTGGCAATAAAGTGCAGAGGCCGCAGTCCGTGTCTTAGCCAGCATGAGACGTGACAGTGGTGATGTGGCCTGGGAAATAATGCACATATTAGGGTCTTTGTCTTTAGCACATCTAAGTCAGCCCCTGTCAGGACATATTTTAGGCAGCATCAAGCAATAAAGCACTCGCGTCATCATCAACTCCCATTTCGTGCTTGATGCTTGAGAAGAATGGTGTCGCGCTGGCCTGGTGACGCAGTGGCCGGGTCACGTGGCTTTTTTGGGGGCGGGGGGGG
>OMLB01034839.1:13431-29721 GCA_900302555.1 Myripristis jacobus | reverse complement strand
AAGCTGAATGTTCATGGGTGACTGTCCCAGACAATGGCCTGCTGACCCCTCCTCCATCATTGTTATCGCCACTGCTGCTTGACTCCTTCGAAAAGGGAGGGGCTGTGCTGGGCTTGAGGGGCGGTGGAGAGGTGACAGCGAGGCTACCCGTCCCCTGTCCTCATGATGTGCAAGGTTAGTCTGTGGCCCGGCTCGCCAACAATCAACACACATACACACCCAACAGAGGACCATGATATGGGAGAGATATGGCCATGTATCATTTTTTTACTTGCTACTGCAATTAGTGAGCAATAATTACATTTTACACATGTCCATAATGGACAGTTGTATAAAAAAAGAAAGTTTCAAATTAAGTAAAAGGGTGACATAACACCATATAAGAGACAACAGACTGAATTCTTTATGGTTTGCAGCTACACAAACCCCCCTTTCCCAAAATAGCACTACAGCAGACCTCAAAATTGCAGGATGTAATGCAACTCATCCTCAGTTGGTTTAAGAATAGCTCAAAGGCAGCCTGCTGTGTTAACCCATCCTGATTTCCACATCACGCAGTCCATTCTTATTAGTCCCACAAACCATAGAACCAAAAAAACAAAAAACAAAAACGGAAACAGAGACAGTGTTGCTACAATCACTAGAGCTGCGTTTCCTCCACAGCCTCATGCGAGCCACACTCTCCATTGTCTTCTCCCCGGGCCTCCGACAGACACAGACACAGCGGTTGCCATGTCATAAGATGCAGTCCAGCTGATTGGCTTTGATACTCCCCTCCCCTTTCCTCTCTGCGCTCCCCTCTCGCACAGGCTCTTTGCGCGTCATTTGATTTTCTTATTTAACAACCAACCCTGAAAATGCGTAGGAAGAAAGACGTCTAAATATAGATGCAGCCACAACAGCTCACACCATGAGCACACAGCAAACTCTCTCCAATACCATTAGAAGACAAAACAGAGTGATGCTTTCCTATTTGCTGATCAATAGGTAGGACAGTGATTATCTAAACAGATATTAACCATCATCTAGTAACATCACCTTTGTCGTGTAATTCACAGTGTGCAAGAACAACTATTGTTTCAAAGTGTTGTCAGGGGATTGTTGTTAAGGTTAGCTCAGTATATATATGGTTTGAAAACAGACAAGAGGCTCAAGAGGCTCAGGATGTTCAGTGCTTGTGGTTCTGATGCCACTCGGGTCAAAAATACACAGAGAACTGCAAGTGAGAGTGACAAGGAAGAGGGAATAAGAGAAAGAGAGGGAGACACCACATCAGGCGGGATGTGGATTAACATGTGAAAAGTGAAGTACCAGTCAACACTCCATTTGAGAGGCCAGTATCATTATCTTCTCACTGGCTAGGCAGAACACCCCCCCAACACACACACCCACACACACACACACACACACACACACACACGCATGCACGCACACGGTTCAAGTGGAATAATAAAGCTCTCTCAATGAGAGTATAAAGTGAATTCAAGCCTCTCTCGATTGTACTTAAGTGCAATATGGGAGTGATACGCCTTTGCACCATGAGTGTGACAACTACTTTGACCTAACACAATTCACTCAAATTCATCGCATGAATTAATGCGGTTAGCGGTAATGTCGTTTATCAACACCCTCGCAGTTCTGCTGCACATGGAAGTACCTGTACGCTGCTGTGGCACCTGCAGGCCGAGTCACGCTTGTCAGGATTTCATGGCCACGGCCACGGCCAGGCTTTGGGACTTACTGTAAGCAGTTTTTTTCCCCTGTACCATTTATTACTACAGTGCACTTGTCATAGCAACAGATCAGGGTTGAGCAACACAGATGGGATTGGCTGAAATTAGCAGGAAGCCCAGATTCATTGCAAATCTAAGACTGACCGCACAATCTGCCTGTTTGAGAGACATCAGCCATGTGGACAAGTGGACAAGTGGAATCCCAAGAAGCAGGGAGGCACCGATATGTTTTTTGAGGCTGATACTGATGGCCAGTATCCTCCCTGATGGTTGATAATGATATGCATTTGTTTTTTGGTAAGAATTATGAAGCAAATGCATGTGCAAAACAGCATTTCAGACAGACCTGTCTTAAGACATGTTGCATTTTAGAATTATATTGAGTATAATGAAAAAGCGGAAGAGTAGGAATGCTGCCTGGAACTACTTCTTTAAGTTAAGTTAAGGGCTGGGTGGTATTTTTTTCAGTTTTTTCAGTGTTTTATATTGAGTATAACTTTAAAATTAGCAACAGAGTAAAGCTACCCTATTTTTTTAAGTTACACAACTGGCAATTTCACATTAGACAAATCTCAACAGTTAATACTGATAATAACAATGATATGATATTGCTTTTTAAAGCTGGTTTTCACCATTCAGCAAAGTCTAAAATTGATCTGCCAACATATTGGTCCATCCCTACTAAGAAAAGACCTAGAAAGAAGTGAAAGTGCAAACTTATGGTAACCTGTGGTTTCAAAATGGTGTGCCAGTAAAGACAGGGGAAGTATGAAGGCCTCTCATGGCAACACACTTTGTCCTGCCGACTCAACATTTCAAAATGAGAAGAAAAGATTGATTTGTGGCATTTTGTCTGCTGAAATGATTTGAATGACTTTTGCATAACGACTTCTTCTGGACATTTGTCTCTGTATGTGACAGTGACAGTGAAACATGCATCGTTGAATATACTGGCATGTGTTCAACTAACAATACACCAACTACACATTTCCATTTGCAGGCCTCATGTCTCAAAATAGCCAACTATTCTATACATTAAAAGCAGCAAATAAAAAATTATCCAAGAATTGTGTATGGGTTTTAAGAGGGATATTAATTATATGTTAAAGATGTACTGACATATTTTTATCAGGTATGGCTCAAGTTTTTTCGCTTTTAATTTTCATACAAGTAGGTAGCAATCATATTGTTGTTAATCTACAAGCTGTATACACTTCTTGCTTCCTCATTAAAGATAAAAAAGAAAAAATCCCGTCCATTTTCCAGCAAGTTGCACTAGTGAAGTGTTTAGTGCTGAAATGTTTAGTAGATTAAATAGTCAGTGAACATAAAAGTTATCAATTACAATTCTGAAAACTCACAAATCACTTTAGTCATTTATCGAGTAAAAATATCAAACATTTTTCTGGTTACAGATTTGCTTGCTTTTCTATCATTATTTTATCATTACAAAATTAAAACTTTTTTTTTTTGGCTAAGGGTCAGACTGAGGAGGCAGATTTAATTTTAATTTTAATTTTAACTAAGTGTTGTAAAATTATCTCCAGCTCTGGGGTGATTTATTACACTGGATCCATTTAGGCTCACTCACCAGAGCAGTAATAGCATAAGAATCACAAACAATTATATTATCATTCCAAAACAAACATAAATCAAAAGGACAACTGAAATTTCTAGGTCATGAAATCCAAATTTACTGGCCCATACACTCACGCTCTGTAAGTTCATGTATCATGTTAGACTTCTCAAAATAACCCAACAATACACCTACAACATTAATGCAATAACAAGTTATTAATTGTAAACTTGTGAGTTTGAAGTTGAGTCTCAAAAGAAGATATAATGTTTGCCAATGCCAACTGATGCAAGCTTTATCAGTCTTCACCGATGTATAACTGTATTTCTGAATTAATAAATAAGGAATTATACACTCTGTAAAGCCCATTATACCCAGGCAATTTTTAAGCAAATTTAGGCGGCAATATGCTCTCACTGAAAGCACTTTATCAGTTGCAAATCTCACCAAGCTAGATTGAGAGCAAGCTTGGCTGGCAATTGTTCAACTTCAGCCAATCAGAGACAAGAGCATTGGTCAGGTGACCTGTCCCCTTTTACCACAAACACCTCAAAGGACAATGGCAGACTGAACAGTTGGTTACAGCTGGTTATGTCTTAATAGTCATTTTACTGACCTGTTCTCTATTAAGCTCTATCTTTTCTGTAAAATAAACAGATAAATTAATTCATTTTTAATAACCTGTTGATAACTTACAAATTCTGGGCAATGAATGTATTAATCCAATATGAACCACAATAAAGTTGCAAATATCAAACAATTAGGAATAGTTGTGTTTTTCCACATTTAAGCTGACTAGCTGTTGGCTGCTAGTAGAAGAGGTTATAAAAGAGGTTATTCTGCATTGTTAATAAAACTAGATGATCCTATAAAACACTCTAAGATAGGATAGTGGGAAAAAACATATTAAATTATTACCTTGGCAGTAGAAAAACAGAGAGCAAAATGCTCATCCATTTTCAACTGTCAAATTTAGCAGTTTGTATTGCCCAGGCACTTGTACTCATTTACTCAAATTTTGCTCTAAATTTACCCACCCAAAAAGCTGCCTGTGTGCCATGGGTTTAAGACAAGGTGGGGACAAGTCTTTTTTTTATATATAAAAGAATTCTGTAAATCAACTGTAAAACAATTTAAGTTGACTATCATAGAAATTACTTCACAGCTGAGACAAGAAAACAATTCTAATAGTGAAAATGAGACAAATGAGAGTGAGGCATGAACAAAGACACCATCAGGAGGCCTAAGTTCAGCCATGCTGCAAACAACAAAAAATAAGTATTTACCTGTTTGACTGCAACAAGCAAGAGCCAGTCAACAATTTGTGCCTCTCATCACTTCACCACAGAGCTTCCATGGGAAAAGCTGGCAATAGATTCATGTGAGTTCACAGTCAGCGTTCCTGGTTGTTCTGCTCTTCAAGAAAGCAACAGATACCGAAACTCCAAAAAAGACCACAAAGCCAGTGAAAGCTATCTTTAGGCCACCTGACCCTCTGCTTGCACTTCTGACTTCCAGGGATACAGCCGCAGAACCGCCAGACCACCCACAGGAAAGAGACTCCAGAGAACTCTTCCTAACCGTCAAGCAAAACCTGAGACCAGCGCGGCCTGGCTATTGTCAGGCAGAACAATGTCAAACCAAAACGTGCCTACAAGACAGCGTACCTCAGGAAGTACTCCCCCGGATCACTTCCTGCTCTACACATCAGCGACAAGGTATGCATGAAGACAGATGAAGAGAAGCGGTGGAAAGCACCTAACAGCAGAGAGGCCATGAACTTCACACTGCAGTCCTCTGCACAAACTATTCAAGGAGATTCTGACACTTTGGCAACTGGGAAGCTGATGGCCAGACTTCCAAAAAATGCACAGTATTACACTTTTCAAATCCTTTCAAGCCAAACTGATGATTGCTATTGAGGACTTCCTCTCCCCTCTCTGTTGTCATGACTTGCTCAGGATGTAGGATGCGGCCTGCATTCAAGTTTAATTCAGAGTCTCGCGAGAACATCAGACAACACGGGGAAGAGCAATCGCCTTTTCACTTTGGATGGAGCAGTCAACTCGCTCCCCTGCAGGTTGTTTGTTTGTTTCTGAGAGACTGAATTATGAGCATTTGTGAGAGAAAACACAGTACATAAAAAAAGACCAATGTGATAAGACAGCAAATACAAAATTTGTGTTTAGTATGGAAGCAGTATGCAGTGTGCAAGCCAGGCAACAATTACAATTTTGCTTTAAAAACTGAGATGTTACAAAGTGCCAGCCTGGACTGTTGGAGGGTTTGTGCTCACACAGTGGCACTGTGCAAACACACTTTGGTGCTAAAAAGAACAAAATCAAAAGAGCTGATCTCCTGTTACTTGCCTGGTTCCTATTTCAGTTTATACTGAGAAACATGCAGGTAATAAATGTCACTGTGGCCACATGCCACAACATTAAAAAAAAAAATCAGGACTACCCAGTCACCTTGTGAGGAATAAGTGTTATTTAGGCCTCTTCACTGGAGCCTGCTAACATTCAGTTCTTAGTAACTTGCCAACTCACACCTGCTGCCTGCCAACCGGCTCGGGAGCTAACTGTTAACCAAATTACTTTGCAGACATTCACAAACTGAATAAAACGCTGCATCCGTAATCTCAAACCTGCTGGTTTTATATATATCTACGATTTTTTTTTGTTTGTTTCTTGCCCCAAACTTTGATTATTTTTGCCACTACAAATCTAAAACACATATTGTAAGTGAGCACTAACAGGCCTGCTGAGGCAAACAACAGGTGTCCCACGCTGACAGTGACAAGATCATTGTTCCACTCTTAATACTGAGGCTAAATAATATCATTTCCAAGGACTATTGTTTTCATCAGCCATGTTTGATGGATGTGCGAGAATTTTGAAGCTGCTTTTGAGTAAAGCTATTGTGCCGGTGTATGACTGAAACAGAATGCTTGGAGCTTTCTGGCCCATTAATTTATAGGGGGCGATTGCACAGCTGTTCCTGAGGTGTTCAGTTATACAAAATAATAGAGATATGGATAATTGATACCCTCCAGCCAATCAGGAATGCACATCCGTTTTACCCAGGATATAAAGCTTAAATAAACCATGAGCTAAAAAAAAAAACCATATACCATCTCTCACTTCTTTAGAAAGTCAGATATCAGGAGGCCAAGGTACATCGATCCATTACACAGCGTAACTGCTACACATGCATGGTTGTAGGCTTCGACACTGCCATATTGCCCTTATTTTCACGAGTGCACGTCTCATCCCAAACTATCGGAGAAAGAACAGGCCTTCTCCTTTACATATCACCACCTCCTCCCTGCAGCCTCCCTGGAAAAGCAGGACCTACTGTCCCCTCATGGCACTGTTACTAATAACATTAAGCTGTAGTTTCCATGGCATGTTTCCCTCAGTCATCACACTGCTACCAGTACTCAAGAAACCATCTATGACTGCAAGCGTGCCCTACAATCCACCCTCACCAAAATGAATGGCAAAAATATCAACATATCATAACAGCAATACACAATAGGATATTTATTGGAATATTAGAGTGATAATCACGAAAGGCCACTGTAGTGCACGACTGAGTGGAGAAGGTGATGTTTTTTTGGTTAGGCCATATTCAAATGTATGCATCCTAATTTTATGAAAACACATTTAGGCCATGCATGCGATCCCCGAAAGGAGCTAAACGGAATATCATGCGTGCATCCTTGGCTTATGCCCGCATGTTGCAATGCATGACTTCTCTAGCTGTAGTAGGATATAGGCTGAGGCCGTGGAAAGCCACGGGCTCTTGCGCAAACCAATGTCAAGTCATCCCAACATGACTGAACCGAATCTGCATCTGGCTGCAGAAAAGCGGCGCAGACGTCGATGGTTCAGCGTTGTTCGCCGGTGATTATGGCCGGGAAATTGATAAACACATGGAAGACGGTCTACGTCTACTGCTCAGTTTTCGTTTTGTGTGATTAGTCTTGCAGGCCTCTCGTAGGTGCAAACACGAAACAGTGGTCCTATGTGGGCTAGGTTGGGGAATAGGGACAATACAGACATGCTCAGACTAATGAAGATGTAGAATTTGCACAGGCTGGATTGAGCTGCACGCCACGGTGTTGCAAACTATCCGGGGGGCGGTGGTGCTGGAGGTGGTGGGGGGGTTCCCTGTCAAATATTTCCACCTAGAGAAAGAGGTCACAAAAATAACCAGATCAAGCGCCGCTGACATCTCGCCCATTGCACGGTCCTCCGGAGAAACGCTGCAGCCCAACTTAGCAGACTTGAATAGCATTTTCTCAGTGATCCTCACCCCCATTGCATCCCTGCAGTATAGTGCAAGCTACAAAATATGCTCAGCTCACTGACACTCAGTGATAGGGCGCCTCGCTTGCAGCCAATATTCAGCCTATGTGAGGCGGACATAGCGCTGGGGCTTCATGACTCCGCAATTTGACTAGTCGCTTTGATCTCGGGACGGAGCTCTGACATATCTGAAAGGTTCATTACCTCTAAAGTGCGTATTTCTTGCTGTGTGAGGTCGTTGGACGCGGCGCATTTGGTCCGTAGCCCCTGTAAACTGGAGATGGAGATTTCAATCATATTCTGGATGAGTTCGCATTGATGTAGCGCGGCCATCGCTGCGCCACCGCCACTATCCCTCTCCGACTGCTCATCACTCTCGACCATCTTCCCACCTTTAGCAGACACACTATCCATTCCTCGGCATTGGGCACGGCTGGAGGGGCTGGAGTCAAACTGTTAAGCTAAAATACATATGCACCAGTCCAGCGACACAGCCACCTATCGTGGAAGTTAACAACAAATGTCCTCAGTTTCCAATCTGGAAAACTCTCAATGCATGCACAATTGCTCTCTTTTTTTCTTGACAAAAACAGATGCTCGATGATGACCCAGGTTGCAAAGCGGTCCAAAGTCCAGTAAGGCTCGAGTTGTCTTTTCTGTCTGTAGTGCCACCGACGAGAGGCTCGTCTCTCCCACCGACGGCTCTGGCAGAGGCTTTTACCGTCTGTCAGCTGTTGGGAACATCATGGGGCGCGGTGCAATCTGGGAAATGGAGTCCTTTTTTAAGGGTACAAACGTTTGCCTCCGCGCGCACATTCACACAGTTTGGTCAACAAAGCAAAAAACACTTAAATAACTCTATAATTACGTCTAGAATGATACAATCTAGCTCTTATAGCAAAACTAGTTCATTTGATAGAATTGTAAGAATATTACACTGAAAAAAAAAATACAATACAGCAAGATATAAGTCAATATAAACTCACTACTTAGCACCACCAGCACACTGCATGGCATACAGGAATACTGAAGCAATATTACAGTAATTTTATATATATACATTTTTTTTTTAAATTTGGGATTATTATAATGCCGCAGACATTGGGATATAGTCCCATACAATTTAAACCATGACACAGCACTGTTTATTTCCTCATGCACTTTAGTAGTATTTATTTTAGTTGTGTACTCATTCGCTGTATATCCAAGTTTTCTCACTTTTGAGCAATCACAATAAATTATACTGAGAAGCGAGGTGGTCAGTTAAAGCTGATCATCTGCAATTAAACCTCGCAGTGTTTGTCTTGTTTCACACTTTGTTACAGGTATCTGCTTCCCCTCTCTTCCTGATATTAGAGTGGTTTTCAAGTCAGTAGGTGGTTTGAGTGATGCCCCCCCCTTTGCATGTACCTCAGCAAGAACGACTGCAGTTTGAAGAAACTTCAGTAACTGGTCCCATTTGAAGTTCCTTGAATCCCATCCAACCACAGTTTGGAGTTAAGTGGCTTCAGTGACAGGTCCCTCTTAGAGTCCTCTGGCCTGAAAAAACATGCAGTATTGAATTGAGTGGCTTCAGCGATCCTTTGATTATGTTTCATACCAGATTCTAGAGGCCCACCTGCTAGACGCAGCGTGCGGCCTGTAATGTGGTTCAACATGCTGGTTGTTCAGCTTCTGTGTTGCTCTTTCCTTTTGCTCTCGGGCCTTTGCTCTCATTAGTTGGACTCGTTGGTTTACTTCTGTCCAGTTTTTCACTCTCCAGCCATTTGTCACTTCCATCTGCCGTAACTGACTGTCCTTCCTTGTCATACGCGTGGGTTTTACTGCCACGTTTTTGTATCTTTGATTTCAAATAGGGACCCTGTGTTGCAGGAAGGCTGAGGTCTAGAGGTTCCCCCTTGCTTCATGTTGTGGTGTGCTAAGAACCGCTACCAGAGATCACAGTTTGAACATAATCCTTTGTGTCTTTTCTGCTCGGTCACATGCTCATCTGTGGTAATGTACTGATTTTTAAACATTCTCATGTTCTCAAACCCCAAGTTAACTTTCATTAAGTGGTGGACACTCATTTGAAATTATTTTACTCTAGGCTGCCTGATATATTTTGGTTTGTGTTAAGGATGAAATTCTTGAGATGTCATATCTCTAGTGATTTAAATTATATTGAAATTAAACAATGCCTCATTATATTGAGGAGCACTTAGAGGCCCCTGACGGACCCCAGGAAGTCCCCGGACCCTGTTTGAAAATTTTTATGCTTGTGTATTGGCAGTGCCTGAGATAGCATCCCAATGATGGCCTGGTGACCTAGTTTAACTGTAACTTCTCATGTGTTACTGGTATGTGGCAGTCGTCTTTAGTCTGTTAAACATATTGTGGAATAAATGTTCTTCATTAGGCTACTAACTCAGTTTCGTTTAATTCTTTTACAACGCATATTCCTTTTAATTTAAAGGACCAACTCACCCAAAGTACACAAAAAAATCTTACCACTTAACCATAGTGCAATCTACTGATCTTGCCGAAGAATACAACAAACTGTTGCTATTGGGCCACAAGTAATATGAATTACAGTTTGGCAGGAAATAAACTCTTCACCCCAGTGGGCTGTGGATGATTTCGGGTATCTATGTCATTATTTTTGGAAGGAGCTGTTCCCGTTGAGTTTTGTGCATGTAAATTTTTGACAGTTTGAGCTCCACAAACAAATACCCATCCAGCCCCACTGTAAGGTTGTGGAAGACAGGAAATCTTGCCAAATCACACAGAAAGAATGGACTGCACTAGGGGTAAGTGCCTGCTGTCTTGTCCTCAAAGACTGAATCTGTGATCTGTGTTGGTCCTGAGGAGGCCACCTCATGTATAAAGAAGGTGGTGTTGTCTAGCAGACTACAGGACTATCCGTGCATAAGACACTAGCTCCTACACCCTTCCTGTTTCATACTGTATTCTCCAGACCGAGGTCTTTTCAGAACAGGACAGCGTCTGCTGCCTACAAAGCATTGCATATGTATGTGGGCGCGGGAGGAGTGTGCAGGTTTCCTCAATCATTAAGCAACACTAAACATGGCTCATTGCTGCAATGAGGGTGTGATGTTCCTTCCTTTAATATACCCTGATTATACAATGGAATGTGAGTCACTTGGAGCCTTGTGTTCCTCTTCTCCATCTGTCATCAGTCTCCTCTACTTTACTGGTTACAGAGGAAACTTTATCTTCCTCCGGTCAAACCATCCAAACAGCAGCTTAGCATGAAGCCAATCAGAGGAAAGCAGAACTAAGTAAATAGAAATATCATTTGGAGTAGCTTGGTGTATAACTGAGTTAGATCCAAAGAAGTTGCAGATCTGCAACCTTGACACTGAATTGACCTAAAATTAACTTCTTTGAATCAGTGCTGGAATCTGAGGTTACACTCAAGAGATGATGCAATGATGGACTCAAAGTCAACAGAGTTTCAGTTCAAATTCAGTAATCACTTCATTAATTCAACACTGAAAGTACTTTGTAATGTCAGTCTTATTTGCCAACAGCACAGACTCAGTGGTGACACACCAGCAGAACACCTTGCCAATTTCAGCTTTGATTAACCTGGAAAATCAAATTGGCCTACACACAACAGTAGGACCAGAGTGAAGGAAAGGCTTTAAAGGGATATTTCACTTTGGTGAAAGACATTCACTTTTTAAAAAACTCTATATTAAGATAATAATCTGTCTATATTTAAAAAAGTACATTCCTATACACTTATAGTACGTGTATGAGACTTATAGGAACCCCATATCACTCACAAATGTCTTCAATACATTGTCTAAAATCATACTTCTAATACGTACACAAAGTGTCGGCACAAATGAGATGACGTAGATCAAGATAACATTATTTTATTTTGTTTTGAGATTGAAATAAGATGTTTAGTGCTTAACTCTGCTAATCACCTACACACGCATGCTAAAAAAGTGCAAATATTAAATTAGGGGAGATGTTGATGTACGTACAGCTGAGAGTATATGTCTACATGATTTACCATAATGACCTCAGTGAGTAATTTTCATAATGGCTGCTTGACCATTCAGTTTCAGTAACCATAAAACAGGTGACATGCAGCTACTGTGAGCACAAATAGTAGTCACTATTCTTTCTGAGACAAATTAGATGAATTCAAATATAATCGTTTTACCTTATGTGTAGTGTGTGTCACGATGTTCCTATACTGAGTCTGTGACTAATAACTTCTTCGTACCTCACCTTTATTCCCCTCTTCTCCTCTGTGTTTTCTTGCAGCTGCCGTGCTCTCCAAGAGTTAATGTTCTTCTCAAACGATCCCACTTCATTCTTGCATTTTGATCTGTACTCACAATTAATCTAGACCGTGCAGGCAATCAAATACATACGCAAATTACTTTGAAAAAGCCCTTAATTCACCTTGAGCAAAGACAAGTGAGAGGCTCTTGTCAGCTTGTTGACATGAGTCACTGAGCTGAGGATAGACATGATCCTTTCCCTGCCTGACGGCCACTTAAGCCGTTTAAACTGTGGTGCTATTGGACAGTCAAGACAACACGCATTCAGTGAAGCTCACGGCACAGCTTCAGATTAAATTAGATTGTGCACAATCTGATTGCGTGTGCTTTGGTGGCGAGGATCTGCTGAGCCAACCCTCCAGGCCAGGGGAGGTTGAACCCCTGACAGGGACACTTAAGCCTCACAACCGTTTCTCCAGGCCCTGCCAGGGAAAACTGCAGCACATGGAGGAGCAGACTTGGCTCATTGTACCCCTTAGATAAATAATTTTTTCTTTTCTTTTCTTTTTTTTTTTTTTTTTTAAAGCAGGCCTATTTGCAAGGCCTGGTCATTGCATAATTCAAGTGAGCACATGAAAATTGCAGAAAGTTTTGCATGTTGTGCATGGACGTCCATATATTTGATGTGGGGTGTAGCATGACCTACTCCAGTTATATCTAGGCTACTTATCTGATAGATTTAGAAATATAATGAAAGTTTACAGTCATTTATTTATAAGAGACCTCATTTTATTTCCCCTACAGTAGAAACTGTATGACTGTGAGTAATTAAAACTATGGTAAGCTTACCCTACTGAGCACTTTGTAATTTGAGTCTCTAGTGTAAGAACTGAGCAGGTTGTAAATTTTATGAACATCAGTGAAATCAATGACAACAATGGATTGTATAATCCTAAACTAATGCTGCTAAATCCTAAACTAATGCATTATGAGCATATGTGCTTTTGATAGCTTACCAAATTAAGGCTACAGCAGTAAGAGTGCTATTGTTTAAAATTTGTACAGTTTGGCTCAATTCTAAACGGAAAATGTGAGCCAAAAAACAATTCTTTTTTTTCTTTCATCATAGGTGTACCGTATGAAGCTTATTCCATTTTGATTGGATCTTCCAGTGTATCATTTGGATGAGTTAGAAATACAATAGCAATAGCTATGTAACACTGATTACAATGAAGGTCAATGGAGAAAAATACAAAGCTGAACAATACAAGCAAATAAGAAATTATTAACATAATTACAATGCAAAGTTAGGATCCTTTGATGGGGAAAAATTGCCGTTTCTGTACAAAATTATAAATATACTGAATAAATTTGCTCAGCAGTCCACGACAGTTTGGCACATGGAATTTTATGTAGCAGGAAAACTAAATATTTGATCAATAAATTATATAAACATATATGTTTTTTTTCCCCCCAAAAAATAAAAAAATGCATGAGTGTATGAGTATGTTTTGCAGTGATGTGTCACAGGTTATTGGATATCTGAAGATGAAGAGCAATGTATGATCCTACTCCATCTAGAGATATAAACACACTGAACAGATGCTGAAGGCAATGAAAAACTGGAACTTGTAGACTTAACACAAAATATACAACATTCATATTCTATGTTTGTCTCTTGTTTGTTTCCTCATTACAAATGTTGTGGCTTATCACAAATATTACAAATGATTCTAACAAATATTATTGCGGCTTATTTAATACAATTATTTTATTTTTCACAAATTACAAATTATCATAAATATTTCATTTACAAATGTTTGCCTTTTTATAAATAGTTCAGTTGTACACCAGAGTATTTTTTTTATTGGATGAATTAATAATTTGTCTTTATTATTTGTCAAAAATGGATGTCCTTTTTTAAATCTGTTGATACTTTCTATGCAAGAGTATATTATTTATATCCTAATAGAATTTTGAGAAATGTCCAGATGAAACTGAAATATATCTGAATATCTTGTTTGCACACGATTTAGCTAGGTTTTCTATTGTTGTCACACAGTACGTTTAATAAAAATATTAACATGTGTATGCTCCTAATTCACAGTGAGAATTACTTTAATGTTGTAGCAACTAATATCCCTAAGAGATATTGTCCTCTGTGCATTACTGTCACTATTGATGGTGCTTTCACTTTGAAAAAGGAATATTTTCAAGCTGTAACAATATCAAAAGAGGGTACTGAAGCAGTTTGTGGCAAATTGTCCTCCTGAATGCACAACAAAATCTCATTGCCTAAAAGCAGCTAAACTGTAAGTTTCAGAGTGTGAAGTACAACATGCTGGAGAGATTTTCACAAACTCAGACATTTTCATCTGAAGCAGGACTAGGCAGGCTTTCAAGTGGCCACACCATCTGAGGGCCTGTAATATCACACTAACATCTTTACGAGACAGAACAGTGTCTGCATCCAAGATGCTAAGAACACTTTACTCCATTTAGTAAAAGCACAGTCAAAAGACATTTGGCATTCTGTGGTCTTAATAGGAGAGCAGCACTTTCCAAATCACTTTCTGACTACAAAACAAGTCTAAATCTTTAGCATGGGCCAAACATTACCAAGATTTCTGGAAGAAAGTATTGTTTACAGATGAATCAAACTTTGACCTTTGCGGTTGCAGTTGGAGAGCATATGTGAGGGACAGAGAGATGCAACATTGCAAAGCCAAAAGTCAAACATGGTGAAATATTCAGGTATGTGGATGTCTGGCTTCTACTGGAATTTGCGGCTTGCACAGCATCAACTAGATATTGACCAAAGAGATGTAGCATTTTATTCTGCAGAGGCTCATGCCCTGTCTCTACTGACTTAAATCTATGTGAAAGAGGAGTCATGTCCTAATAGAGCAGTGAGCCTATATGTGTATTGATATGCTAGGCTTGTATGGCGTCCAAACAGGTACAGGTTTCCTTCCACCTTAAACCCACTGAACATATCTGCAAACATTTGAAAAAGGAAAAGGCAAAACGCACTGTAACTGTTTCTTGGATGCTCTAAAAGACTGCTGGAATAATGTGGGTTCTCAAATTATGCAAAAACTGGTAGAAGTGATGCCAGACAAAATACAAGCTGTGATTAAGGGAAACAGTAGACTTGCCAAATACTGAGAAAGTTTGACTTTCAAAAAATACTGTACAACTAACAAATGATCTAATCTAGTCTGAGGAATATTATTTGACTAAATAATAATTTAATAATTTGTATTCGTTTTTCAAAAAGTGATAAAACAAGAGTTTTTGTTAGTGGACTTGCTGTCAGTAAAGATACAACAGAAAAATGTTACATTACAACATGAAAAGACTGAATGTTAGATGCATGTTTTGTCACATATAAGTTAATATATTTTTGTAAATCATGTGTATGCTACTCTGCTGTGCGCATATTATACAATATGTTTCCCAAGCCACTTCACTTCCATAGCTGCACACAGCACACAGCATTTTTAATTTTCCTAAACATTTAAGTAACTTTATTATGATTGATTGATTGATTGATTGGTTGATTTTGAAAATTGGAATTGAATTATAATGATCATAATACTATTATTAGGCTACTGCTAAGGACTAGCATGCCCTTTAAAGGAACACTGTTATTTTATTATGTTTTGCAGCTGTTGTTGTCCTCGTCTGTACACAGACTCAATTACAAGCTTAACACTATTTCCTTTATCATAGTTAGGCAGTATTTTTGTACCACAACACAATTTATGTTAGCACATAAATTTAGAAAGTTAGAAATTCTTAAAAGAGCAGCAAGGAGTACCAAGTCACGCAACAGCCATAGGAAGCAAGGCAAACATGCATTAGCCTACATGCTATGTGATAATGTGTGTGAAAGTCATAATGGTCACACAGGTTGAGCATGATAGTGAACACAGTAGCAGGGTGTGTCTTGCAAACCGCTAAGGGGAGCACAAATGTAATACCCAGTCATTAGTTCCACAGATATGGTTAGTTCACTATGGTAACATACCATTTGATATATGTGTGTGTGTTGCCTGCTAACACCAGATGCTGAAGACCAGCACTGCCCAACGCAGGAGTGACCGTGACATCAGCCTGGCTATGTGTGTCCATTGGGGAGCAAGGGGTGTGGGGGGTGGGGAGGCAAGTCGGATTCAGACCTCAAAATCTCATATTGCGCCAACAGTGCATTGAAAGATCGATCAGCAACACTTGTGAACAACTGGCGTTGTGTAATGCTCATTTACCCCTTTGAACAAGCAATATATTACATATTATATCTTTAAAGCCACAATAGATACATATGGTAAATGTAAATATTCAGTATCTATTGAAATGAACACTGTAGGGAGTCAACTCTGTAGTCTAATTGGAACAAGCACCAGACCTTTTTTTTTTTT
>OMLB01034839.1:0-13411 GCA_900302555.1 Myripristis jacobus | reverse complement strand
CAGACCTTTTTTTTTTATCCAATCCACTAACCTTTAACCTTTAGCATTTTCTGTTATGGCCAGCTGAAAAACAGAAAAGGGTGCAACGTAGGGGGTTACCAACATGAATGCTCTAGACCAGCCACATGTGGTTCCATAGACTGTTTGACTACCTCTGGACACAAGCAATTATATCTTAAACTAAACTGTGTTAAGTGTCTAATTCTTGACTATTAGTTTGTCTATTCTTATATTCTACTTTGGCTTTCAATGTGCAACACTTGAGGGATCATATAATCTGGGACCTGGAATAAAATGTTTCCATGTCTGGGTGGCTAGAAGTTATGGAAATATTTCACTTCAATTTGACTTAATTTTAATTTTTACATTATTAGAGGAATTATTATAGGAATCCTGTTGCCTCCAAAACACACCCTTATGCAGTTACACACAGAGATGTTGAGCCATCACAGAAATATCACTGGTGACACATTGGTCACCTCCCTGAGAGCGTGCCTGGGCCTCCACCACTCTGACCTATCAGATGTTTTTCCACAGCACCCACAAACTGGAGGGAGACTGGACACAAGCTTTTAATCCCTGTTGCTCAAAATATGATCAATGAAGGTAGACAACAGAACACTCAGGTGAGCCTGTGCAGGAAAAAAGTGTGTGTAGACATTGCCATCTAGTGGAGAATGCTGAATTCAATTGAATAAGCTCAAAATGTACCCAAAGGTGTGTGCTGTGTTATAGAGCACATACACCAAGTTTGATGAGATCCAAATTAATGGATCGGTTTTTCTAATTTGTGGCACCAACAACAGTTTCAAAAAACCTTGTCAGACATGTTGAAAGGACACCACACACACCACTTCTCATGATAACTGGATAAATGATGCTGGGGATATGCAGCATTCTGTAACAGATCAGGCCATGTGTTTGTCATTCATAGTGGCAAATTATGTTTATATCTTTGGAATATACAAATATGCCTGTATCACATGTAACCTTTGTGGGTGTCAATTTTTAATAAATTAAAATTTCAAAAATAAGTCCATTTTCATACATAAATGATAACTGTACATTTGGACAAAAGCAGTAGGGTTTCAGTGCTATGGTCTTGAATCCACTATTAATAATAAACCAGGTGCAAATACAGATGGGTTATAGACCCCAAAAGACTTGAACTTCTAAATATAACTTCAAAGTCCAAGTGAGGCTCAAACCAAATGGGAATGTTAAAGATTGAAGACTATCAGGGTCAAAAGTTCAATGGAAATGTTCAAAGATTAGGATTTGATAAAATTTTAATAGTAGGAGACGGGTTCCAAATCTTGCCTTCGTGAAAAACTGCTGTCCATATGTAAAAAATGCAACTATAGATAGGCCACGTTGGCATGCACCAATCACTGCTTAACTTTTGATTAGTGTGGAGGATTTGTGCGGCCCCATATGGGCTGTCACTGCTGAGTGTGTGTGCCTGAACACCAGTGGTGACTAAGGCTGACTGAGGTATCTGATATTGGAGGATGACTGTTCATGCACACAGATTTGACTTCAGTTTTTATAAGTTGGGTGGCATCTTAATTCTAAAATGCACTATGACTAAATACATATAAACACATTTGATAGTTTTCTTTTATTTAGACAACCCAAATAAAAGGCACATAAAACATTGCGCATGTTTATGTAATAATTTGACAAACATACATTTAAAAAATGTAGGAATGTTTGACCTTTCTGCTAATCAGAAAGCCTAGCCTCTCAATATATACAAAATTACCATTGTTAATGTTCTAATACAAAAGATTTATAAAAAGGTTATTTTATCTTTCACATCTATTGTAACTACCATATCCTTGGAACTAAAATAGTTTTATACAAAGATATACATTCAACTGCCTTCACAAGGGTCCTGGAATTTCCAATCCAAATTATTTTTTCCTTAAAAATAAAGAGATGTTCAATTCCACAAGAAATGTTCAGTTTATCACATTATTAATGTATCAAATTTGGCAAACAGGCTATCATAGTGTATTCTTATGTAAATGCATAAGGACAAAAAAAAAGCTACACTAGTATTTTGTTTGAAACAAAACTTGGGAAAACGACAAACATGCATATTGCATTTTTCAGTACACAATGATTCAACTCAAAGAGCTGCAACACTGTCAAGATAACATGGCATTCACTAAAAAAATAGTTATGATTTGACAGCTTCAGTGTTTCGGGGCATGCAACTTTTGTCTCGTCCCATTACTGTAATGGGCAAAAACTCGCATGTCATCAATAACTTTTGATGCTGCAATGTCACTGACTGATTCAGGCAGGTCGGAATATCTATTTACTGTGGTAGCACGATATCATCGCATTCATCAGTTGCATTACTTACTAAATATCATTAGTGTTTTCTCAATACATCCACAAACTCATTGAGATCTCAGCCGCATAACTATCCAGCCTGAGACTCAACTGGACTTGTAATGAAATGTAAAAAGGTACAGTAATGTATACCATTACCGAAAACATAATTTAAATGGACGGCTACGTTTAAAAATCGATAATTCATGGACCCCTAGTCTCTAATGGCCTTCTAGCCAATTGTTTTAACAAAAATGCCAAATGATTTATGACATATTTACAAAATAACATGGAAAACTCCTGGATCAAGGTATATGGGAAATAGAGTCAATTGAAAAGGAAATTAAACTGTTTGTAATGGACTTTTCTGAGAGTTTCCTGAGTGGAGGGTCCATAGGATCATGTTGGGGTTATCACAGATAAATGATGATAAAACAAAACTGTGTATTGAAGATTCAAACTGATCTATAATCACCGTCACCATCATGATGACAATAACAACCCAAAAACAAGGCCAAGCTATTCTGTGTTTGCGCCGCTAGATGGCCCTCAAGTGTGTGGGCTGGTTATCCTACACACTTCAGTAGACTCCAATTTGATCTTTGATAATACTGCTGTTCACCTATAAGCAGGATATGCTTTCAGTGCAAGACTCATTCCATTTTCACATCATGGAGAAATGAACACTACAAATAGGCATATTAAAAAACCAAAACAAACAACAAAACAGACCTTTGCCATCCCATACAAAAAGAAAAAAAGAAAGGTACAAATATTTAATAGTCAACGGGACAGTGGCAAAATATCCACTTAAATGAAAAAAGCACAAATTAAAATGCAGATGTGAAAAAATATTAATATGACAACTGTACAAGTTAGTCACTGTACCTCAAGAGCATAATTTTCTATCTGTAAAAAAAAGAGAAAAACTATAGCACTTTGAAAAAATATCCTTCCATGCAAGTGGAAGCTGCTGTCCCTTTTACTAGACTCATCTCCTATGACATTAAATAGTGATTAGCAGGCTATAGTTTAAAAAAGAAAAGAAAAAAACAACAACATACAAGTAACACCCAAAGCTTTGCAAGAGAACTTGTGAAACATTAAAACCAGCAATTCATACTTATTGCTTAAGTTTTCTTTTCTCAGCTTACAAAGATAAAGGTGTGTTTTCCTAAGAAGTCCCCCGAGGGACTCGAGGAGTCATCTCCTTTCCTTTCATTCATCAAACCCCAACTGTCATGATACAAGAAAGAAACAAAAAAATCACAGTCTCATCACCCATTAATTCACTACATCTATGTTTTACAGTTCTCCTGATTAGAAGATAAATCCTACCTGATTTCTACACAACTGCTCTGCCTCTCATGTCAGTGATGTAACATTAGCTGGGATGCAGCTGAGCTGGGACTTGGGGAGCTCCGACCCCGTTCACACAGCTCACGTAAAATGTTCACTTCAGTGTTTCGTGAAGCAAACGGGGCTTTAGGGGGGAGAAAGGGCTGGGCTCGAGGTGCATATGATGAGGACACAAGTCTTTTACTTCATTTTCCCTTTCTTTCTGACCAGTTCATAGTAGTCTTCCTCTTTACCAGGGTGGGGAAGAAGGTAAGACCTGGGACAGAAAAGGCATACTTTCCATCGGCCTCATGGCAATGTTGAGGGGCCCAGCTATATTCATAGGCATGGGAGTGGTTATTGCGACGGGGTGGGCGATGTTCATGGGTGCCGTGGCGGGGATGTTGACCGAGGCGATGTTGACGGGCCCGGTGATGGTGACCGGATGCTGGAGGCTGACCGGAGACGTGATGTTGACCGTGTTGGTGGTAATGTTCATTTGCGCTGCTATGGTGACGGGGTTGTTGCTGGAGTTGCCCCGGTTCATCGCCGTGGTGACGGGGGCAGAAACGGTCACAGGTGTGGCTGAGGCAGAGTTGCAGACCTCGTTACCATCTAGAAAAACAGCAAACACAAGAAGGAGTGTTACACAGGGTTCACCCAGTCTCCCGAGAGTAAAATTTGAGCCCTTTTCAAGCACTTTCAAAGTACCTACACACTAAAATATCCAGACTCTTGAGGCCTTTATCATCTTAATTGTTACACTGTGAAAAATACAGCTTACAGAATTCCATTATACTCACAGCAATCAATTATTAATTAATTTATTTATTTGAGTGCTTATTTAATGCTGCTAATTTCTAAGTATGGGACGGTTTCAAATAGTAAAAGATTTTTTACATGAGTGATTATGTAGATGAAACACCAAATATGTTGAAAATTGAGCATGTTTCAAGGAGTATATTTGAATTCAGGCATATTCTAAACCTTGAAAACATAACGGCTGAAATGAGTGAATTAACAAACTTTCAAGATTTTGTATTGAACCCAGGTTACAGTTTTGATGTGCTCTCCCAATGCAACTTGGATAACCAACACTCATTTTGGACATCAGGTTATATTTAGTTAACCATAGGAGGAGAGGGATACTGTTTTTACATTGAGGAATTACTTAGGAAAAGAGGACAGCTAAATAGACTTTTAAGTTCATTAAATGATCATTCCTACAAGGCTGTAAGGCATCTTAAGATTTTTATCACTGCTGGAGAATTGTCTCAAATGTAAGCCAAGACTTGAAAATACAACTTTAAACATAATTACCAATACCCAGACATAAAATTTCTTTATTTCAGTTTGATTGTGGGTGTTTTTGTAAGAATCTGCCACTTCAGAGCAGAAGCATTCCTAACATAGATTTTTTTTTTTGTGTGTTACATAATGTGAGTCATTTTCAGTCTGGACAATTAAAATCCTGCATCCTGCTAATTCTAATGCAAATGCTATTCAATAATTGCCATCTATAGTGTTTTTTTTTTTTTCAGAATACATTAGCACCCTGAGCAAACATGCTGCTTGCCAAACTGACAGATTCCCAAACTGGGCATGGACAAAAGTCAAAATATGCAAATGAAGATGCTCCCTTTTTGTTAAGAGGAAACTCAAAAATAAAGATGCCACGATGAATCACAAGATTATTGGAGAAGCCTGTTAAAACCTCCAAAAGATAGTAGAACATTCACCTTGCAGACAAAACCAGATTCGGGGTTTAAGGCAGGATATGATATCAGGCTTTTGCTTATGTGGTCATTTATGACATGTGAAAGTACAGATTCTGTAGAGTCAAACAGTGCAATACAGACCTAATAAATCAGCAGTATATATGAATGTGATCAGCTGCATCATGCTGTATTCATATCATGAGGGAATAGCCACAGGATGGACATGACATGCACTTAGTGATATATTTGAGTTCATTTGTCACCATGAACCTTATGTCAACTACAGACAAAATAACCGAGCAGGTAAGTTGTGTTATACCATGACATCTGAAGTTTTGATTATATACATTAATGTTGTGATCTGACAGGTCTAACATACCTTTGTTACAGGAGCTGAAGTTGTTCTGTCCATGAGTCTTTAAATGGCTGGTGATGTAGGCTGCGCTGAGCATCTTCCCGCAGATGCTACAGGTGACCTTCCCTTCATGTCTGATCATGTGGGAACGAAGTCTGTCTTTGGTGGCAAAAGCAGAGGTACAGGCCTGCAGAGACAAAGCAGAAAAAAAAAATAATCAAAGGTCATGGTACTACAATTTCTAGGGCCACCAACCAGTGTGTTTATGCAGAAGCTGTTGAAGGCAGAGTGTGAATTAAAAGCTGAAGAGTTAGTGTTAATTAGTGTTAACCGAAATGATGTGTTGTCAGTGATGAGTCTGACAATTGGCAGTACTGACAGTCACTTACCGTTACTTGACATTTGAACGGTCTTTCTGAGGAATGCACATGCTTCACGTGGCAACTCAGGTGGTCTGGCCTGCATGGACAAAAGGGGGGGAAAAACAAAGAAAGGTTTTAATTTTATGACACTGAGCAAAACTACCAAGGAACAACACTGCTTTCTGTACACCTCAGGGTATGAAAGGCAGCTGGAGAGATTCTATTTGTTAGTGCAGCCATTTTTCAAATTTTGTTGTGATTTCTTTCTTTTTTGTGATTTCCTGCATCGTACCTGCACCTTTGTGGAGAGCACACTGTACTTTGCACGGGCACATTTGACAGAAGAGCACAGCAAGGGCAATTAGAGATGGATAAACTCTGCTGGGGAATTGGGAAACTCCACACATGATGCATACATCTCTCTCTTTCTCTCTCCACCTGGCAAGTCAATCTTTGTACTGTTTTTGTGTAATTCCAGTACTTCTTTAATTTACTGAGAGTGGCACTGGGCGATCCTGGTAGAATCATACTAAATTAAGATCAGTGGCCCCACTTCTGCAAAAAGATCATCACTGTCGGTCTGTCTCCCCCTGCTGTTATGCTTATCTTATGTCTGCTATGTCCTATTGGGCCCAGTGCCCCTGCCCTCTATAAGAATATGACTGGCAGTTCCTTTGTTCTCTCTTCTCTTTCTCTGTTCTATTTGCATTCCACAACACATTCAGTGCATCCATTCACTTACTGACTTACTCTGTCACTGATATTTTGCCAATCGTTCCACATCCCCTTATTCTGTGTAGTTTTATTAACTGAATACCCTTAACTCGTGTACTGGTGTCCATTTGTTGTCGTCCGTTTGTGTCGGTTAAATTGCACTTACGGTTGCATACTGACATGCTCTCCTTGCATTAATAGTGAGAGGATATGCAGAGGGGTAAAAAGGGTCCTTAAAAAATGCAGTCAGTGGTGGGTTGATTCTTCATGCTCAACTGTGTGTGAATTTGAACTGGTTTTACTTACATGTGGAATACCACGCTTGGTACACTTTCCCACTTTTTTTTCTCAATATTTAGCATTACACTTTTTTTTACTGGGTCCTCACACTGTCTCCTGAAAAAACTGGGTTAACTGGGAATTGGGAACTGGGAATTTCTATAATTCTGGTAATCAATGTTAATTGCTACTTAAATCTCATGAAAAATTTCTGTATATAAAACATATCTGTACAAGCAGACAGACTGTGAACCACAAACTTAATTCAACTAATATGACTAATCTCATGAAGGCAACTAAATTACAGGCAAAGAGCACACCCGCCATCAGTCAATGATATAAAAAATATACAATATATACAAGTATGCTGTGCATAGCTAATGATAATGAGACAAAGTAAATAATGGTGTTAGTTATCAACCCATCTTCAAAAAGTCATAGTCCTGATATTGCGCTTCAAGTAGGGCTGTCAAAACCATCAATACCTAGATAAATATCGATACTAAACATCTGAAACGGTTCCAGTACTTTTCTCCAACAGTATCAATAAAAGCGTTTTCTCTATATGAAGGATAAACCTTTCCACTCTGCCTGTGCGCCTTCATTAATATGCAATTTCCCCCCTGTGGTATCATGAAGTAATATAGAATAATGACATTTTCTCAGGTACTGTATCAAAGTTAGAAATTCTAGTACTCTGCCAACCCTCGCTTTAAGGTAAAAATGACTTAAATTATATTTTTTTAAAATCCCACTTATATTCCCATGGACCTCTCCACTTTGTAGCAGGTTTGATACCTGTTTTCTTGTAAAATGTAGCTTACATGCACACTAAAATGCACAAAGGCTGGAGGAAGACCCTGACAGCAGCAGCCAGGTGCTGTTTATGTGTGGCAGATTGTTATGTCATTGCACATTCTGATTTTATTTTATTACTTTGAAAAAAAAAGTTTTTTTGGTGTTCTAATATTAAAGCTGATGTTCAGCACTTGATCCAAGAAGTCACTATGTCATACCACAGTCAAACTAAATAGATTACAGAGGAAAACACACACTGTTCCTACAAACATCCATATACCAGTTATGGAGTTGTTTGTATAGCGATGGTTACAGAACACGGATGCACACAGCTATTCCCCTTTTGACCTTTACAGTGAAACTCCGGCATTCACAAATCCTGCTTGGCACAGATCCCTGTATGTCAGCTTGTTAGTTCTAGTGACGCTGTGAGCTGAATCATGTTAGAAACGCCATAATGGAATGAGTAAGGGCAACAGCACTGGCAGCTGCTCCTGAACCGGAAAGTTTCACGCTGCCGTTTTTTTCCCCTTTTCATTTTTTTCTTTCTTTCTTTTTTCACATAAATGAGAAGTGTCAAGTAGAATCTTCTCAGTGGTGCCACGAACCGGAATGTCTTTTTTTTTTGGCTCACTGAGGAGAAGGACAGACTCCAGACAGTGCCCGCCTGCAGAACTGACTGAGAGGCAGTGACTCAGTGCCCTGTTATTCAGTCCCCATTCTCACTTTCCAGTATGCTGATGAATCTCTACCCCACGTCACTGTGTTGGAAGCCTGCCTAAAACGACCGAAACAGCAAAGTGCTAATGTTAGGGCTTGGCCAGAGTTCACCCAGTTTACTTCTGTATGAGCAACAGCAATGCCAGTAAACTCACCACAATGTCATATTCCAGTGAACTAACTGGCTACAAAAAGAACCCAATGTTAACGGGTAGACTCTTTTTTCTTTATTCATCCTGCAAGTGAATGCCCTGACTAATCACACGTACCTGAAGTGGTGAGTGGATCATACAGTAGTGTAAAAGCTGGAAAAATCATGTTTATGGTGCCACGCTGTGACTGAATGAGTCAACACCAGGCATGGAACCATTCACTTAAGTGGTGGGCTGGTATATACCCCAGTATTGGAGGGTCACGGTTACGTATGCTTTTGGTGCAACACATTACAAGGTTCAGTCCTGTTTGTTGCATTCTTCATTTGATTACATAAATAAATAAATAGCACCATAAGGAAATAAACAAACAAACAAAAACCACCCCTGATTTTACATACCAAAAAACAAAAAAAATACACGCTGATGAATAATTATCAGCACGGTTACACACTATACTCTAAAATAAATTTGAAACATTATGAAACCCTAACCTTAAACCTAATTTGTCTCTAAGTCAAATGATGGTAGATTTTGTAAGGACATACAGTCACAATCATATTTTATATTAAGGCACTTTAATACTATAATACATTTAAGAATGACAAGAGGATTTTCTGAACAAATGATGAGGAGTTACGCCTAGATTTCAGTATCACACTTCGTGTGTACGGCAGCCTGCATGAATTGAGCTTTGTAAATGTCACCGCTTGTTAGTTAATCATTGACTGAACAGTGGAGAACCAGTCCAATTGTAACAGCAAAAAATATTCTGAAACAACTGCTAGTGTATATCTAATGAGGAAAGTTTTAGAGATTGAAATTACATTTCAAGTGCCTGGAGGGGCAGTCAGTGTGATGCTAAATAGGTAGACTAAGTTTTGTGCAAAATGTATTGGGCAATGCTAAGGACAACAAGAAGGGACACAATGGATTTATACCACCATCTCAATAGTTATATGAAAACTGGACAGTGGAGAAATACAAAAACTCTGTTTCCAGCAATCAAAAAGCCAAATACTCTTTTGCAAGCTTAATTCTCAACGACAAATCTTCCCAGCACTAAAAGGCATAATGTTGGCACAATCAAGATATTAAGGGATTTAAATTTTTGCCCTCATCCAGTACTGATAATTCAAATTCTGTACAGTCCTGAATTTAAGCAAGTGAACAAAGACCAATGCATTCTCAATGGATTGGTATGTTAGTTGCACCACCTGCAGAACAGGTACTTGTGTTAAATGTTGAGCTTACCTGGAAAAGCCTTTCCCACACACAGAGCACACGTAGGGCTTGTGGACTCCCCCATCGTGAGAGCGGACATGGTAGGTCATACGGTCCTTCCTTTTGAAACGCTGCTGGCAGATGGGGCACTCGAAGGGCTTCTCATCCGAATGGGACAGCTTATGTCTGTTCAGGTGGTAGACATCACGAAAGGCCTTGCCGCACATCTCACAGCCGTGGTTTTTCTTGACGGGTTTGGCTGGCTTCTTGGCAGCGTTTGGCTGCGGCACATTGCCCATCGCGGACGGGGTCATGATACTTGTGCCTGAGGAGATGGAAGTGGTTGCTGTGGTGAGAATACCTGTGACCGTGGAGACGTAGGAGGGGTTGGCGCTGTTTTCTCGCGGCATGGTGGAGATCATGGGCACCATGGTGGGGGCTGTCTGAGCAGTTTTCTTGGGCCGTGACACCATCTTGATGCCCGTGTGGCAGGACTCATGGCGTCGCAAGTGGTAGCTATCACGGAAGGCCTTGTTGCAGTAGCCGCAGATGAAGGGAGTTTTGCTCTTGTGTTCCTTCTTTATCACAGGCACTGGTGGCCGCACACCCCCTCCGCTCACCACATTGTCTTTAAGGAGATCGGCAGCACTTACAGGGGGCTTCTGGTCCAAGGGAATGGGCAGGACAGGCTTCTGATCAACTTGCTCAGTTCCTGCGTTAAGGAGTGGCAGCAGACTGTTCTGAGCCACCTGGTGCTGGTGGTGGAGGGCTTCATTGGCCTGCTGCTGACACACACACACACACACACACACAAAAACACAAATGTTTTGGTGGGTCAAAAGTTATATCTCATTTAAGTGCAACTTATCCACTCATAATATATTAAATGATGGCATACAAAAAAACTTATTCTTATTCAGTCTCATTAGATCGCTTAAACAGATATGGATACATACAGAGGCTTGCATGGTGACTGGACTTCTATGTAGTCTGCACACAGGCTAGTTATAGTGCACATATCACCAATGTAGGGGAAAGACCGGAGAAAAAGCAATGAAGACACTGATTTGAACTACAGTCAGTGTCCATTTTCAAACTAGTGTGACCTGATAAAATCTGATCCCCTGAATATGATTTCAAAAATCATGTCAAACTGCCAACTCTGATGATAGCCATGTTAACAGTAATGTTATTTAGCTAAATGATTTTCAGACTACTAAAAGGACAAAATGGATGAGGGAGAAGGGAAAATACGTTCTAGTGTTGAAGGTTGAATAAACTAGACTGTTTCCCTAACAAAGGTAATTTGTGGACCTGAACACGTAACACTTTTACTTCCTCTTTATTATTACAAAAATCCAATAGCATGAGCTAAGATGTACTGCAGAAACGTGCAAACTTGACTGAAAATACTGATTTAATGCAAGCGATAAGACATTACTGCATCCATGACAATGAAGGGTGAACATTTATTAATGTTGCAAAAATGTCACTCCAAAATAGGCCTAGATTAGGTTATAAAGTATAGTGTACATCAAATATTGGGTGGTAGAAAAAAATTAATTTCAGCCTGAGACAGCATGAATCCTTCACTTTGCATGAGGTTGTCAAATCCAATCCCTGTAAAAGGATTAACCTTCTGCAAAAATGTTAATGACACCTGTGTCAGTGGTTGAAAAGTTAGTCTGGAGCTCACTCCATACTGAATCACAATAATGTCTGGGTAGTAACACATTCTGAAGTTTCATGAGAACAAGAAGCGTTATTGGTTAGTAACAGCAGGAGAAATGGACACCGGATCTTTCATTAATGAGGTAAATGCATGGCGTGCCACTGATGCAGAAGAATCAAAATCTGCTGGATGAAAAATGATCCCATCATGATAGTGCTGATTCATCATGTGACTGCAAAGCACGCTTGCCAAATTAAAGGCAGGGTAGAGTGCAGTTCAGCTCTGAACAGCAGGGCACAAGCTCAGTTTAACAGGAGGAGACAAGGTGTTTTCCACTGCAGCTCCACACAGGCACCACAAAAACACACACACACATACATACATATATAAATATATATACACACACACACACACACACATATACATACATACATACATACACACACACACACACACACATATATACATACACACACACACACACACACACACACACACACACATATATGCACACACACATACATATATGCACACGCGTACACACACACACGTAGCATGACTAGACAACAAGGATCACAGAAATTAGCTTTTCTGTCGTGATTATGTTGCCTCCAACATGCAAAATTATCTGGTCTTGCTGGTTCAAACCACAGCCCACTATCACCACAACACAATGGGGAAAAAGTGGTTTGGTACAATTAGTAGTAGCAACTGCAGGAAATCGTTGAGTGGGGTTTCACTCACATATGCTCGTCTAGCTGTGTGACGAGGGACGTCAAATGCAATTTGTATGTCTTGCCACAGCCATGATCCAAAACAAAATAAGGAAATATTTCCAAGAGTGCTTGCTAAAATAATTTGGCAGTTTCAACTGAAAATCACTCATGGCGTTGCCAAACAGTCAGCCTGGGCAGGTTCCCTGCTGAGGGAGAAGGTTAGTGACGTCAAACTGTCAAGCAACCCACATTCATTGACATAAGGAGATAAGCACATGCAGAGCTGCAAATACTGTGTCTGCAGGGGTGGATATTAATAGGAACTGATCAATTCAGATTAATTCAGATTCCTCAGTGATTTTGGCTGGATTTACAGCTTGAAACTGAGGTAACATGAGGAAAGAAATCTGCTTATAGGCTAACAATATATTTATTGAGCACTCTTTTTGAAAAGTCCAACATAGTTTGTGAAAATGAACACACCCAACTGTTCTAAATGTGCAGTTGAAGTGCTGATACAGATGGAAGACTCTCAAGCTGTTCAATCTTAAAATCCCACCTAAATATTACAAGTGAGATCACATTTACAACTGTTCATTCACTGATAAAGTGGACACAGTTAAGACAACTGTGTTGTCTTCCACAAGCACAAAAGGGTAAGGTGAAATGGTTGACCTTTCCCTTTGAGGTTCAATCATCCATCCAAGAGGGCAAGCCAAGAAAAGAGTTGCAAGACGAGGAGGCAGAGGAGAGAGAAGAAAAATGAACTACACAATGTCCTCCTTATGTCATCTACCCTATTGTGAGAGACACAAATCCGAGCAGTGATGCACTCGGGACTCAGCAGGGGATCTTTGTATACACATCTTCACTGATTTGGCTCATCTATTCATGGGAAAGAGACATTGTTTATCCACACACCAGTCAGCTAAACTAGCTGTCATTCCCTCGTACCCGATGGGACCTGGGAACTCAATGAGAATGCCACCAAGCCCACCCAGCCATTTGTCTGAGCACCTG
>OMLB01034837.1:0-27500 GCA_900302555.1 Myripristis jacobus | reverse complement strand
GAGCCCAGCCCGAGTGCACAGGAGCCCGAGCGGAATATTAATGTTCCCAATTCAATTTGCAGGAGCTGGTACTACTTCCTGGATGAGCAGCGTCGACACTTCTCTCTCAAATGGTTGACGAGCATGTGGGGATTGTGTGTTTTTGACCTAATAACTAACTAAGTGTTGCTGTAGCGGAGAACCACAACGTGAGAGCGGCAAATAAAAGCTTTGTAATACTTCAACAGCTGGCGTTATTATATTTTTGGAATAACATTTTCCACCGGCCTGTTCATCCTTGTATAGAATCAGCACTGAAAAATTGAACCACAACATGAGTGAAACGTATTTCTGTCATCATGCATGGATGCAGAATACAGATTTAATGAAGTACTTGCCAATTTATGTAGTTTGAGGATTTAATATGTATTCAGCATATAAAACTTTCACTGAAGACAGTGTCACAGAGCCGTATTGCATACCTCCCAAGTTTTAACGATGTAGCTTATTTCTTTCATTTTTGGCTATAAAGCAATAAAAAAATCTGCTTTTGTTCATTCATGTTCCTATCCATGAGTTCCCAGCATGCAGCATGGGTGGAAGACGGAGCAACACCCTGCACAGACTGTCAGTCCATCACACGGCAGACAGAAAGAAGAACATCCTCACACTCATTTAAAGTTCGGCCGCCCTGTGTCTCCATGGATTGCTGGAGGAAACCAGAGCGTGCAGGGGAGACTCATGCAAACTCTATGCACACAGGACTTAGAAATTCAAACTTTCTGCCCTCTTATCACGTCGTGTGTGAGCCAACGGAACCCCAAAATGTTATTGAGGAAACGCATGAAACTGGGTGACAAATAAAAAGTACGTTTTGTCTGGATCCAAGAACTGAACGGCATCACAGACCAAAAAGGCGTCAATATTCCCTTTTGTCAGTGCTGTCGTGCCCACGAGGCAGATTTGACAAAGTGCCTAGGGCCCCCCAACCAATCAGATTTATTTATTTATTTACTTACTTACTTACTTACTTACTTACTTACTTGCTTACTTACTTATTGGAAAGCTCTTTTAAAGCTTGTTTGGTGTGAAAGGTGTCAGTCATTAGGAGATCTTATCTTGATGTCAGTCACTCATCTGACGTTTGAATATAGACATTTTTTTTTAAGCTTACTTTATTGTCTCCCATTGGAGAAAACATTACAATACCAGCCAGACATTACACTAGAAACACATTAAATAGAGACATGTGGAAACATTAGCCTGAGATACAACAACCGAGCAAATAAGTCACAAAGCCATTCACACTGTTAAAACTGTTAAAAGGTTTGAAGAACATACACATCTTGGTACATGAATTACAAGCAACGACACATCTCACCTGCCATTCTTACCGGCACACAAGTGTTTGGTGGAACCTGCAGTTATCTGAGAGCCCCCTGCTGTTCTGTCTATCCTCCAGGAGCTGCCAATTAATAATTAAATTTCACTGACATTGTGGCGAATGAATGTGTATGACAGTTGTGTTGACACCTGTACCTCCTTCACTGGCACAGTGGTTCTCAAACCTTTTGTCAATAATGTACCCCCTGTGAAATATTTTTGTCTTCCAAGTACCCCCTGACCAGTGCAGACAAAAATTTGGTAGAAAGAGTCCTGTATAACAAGATCCAACACAGCTCCAACAGCGTCTGCAACCACAACCTGATACTGACAGTGTTTTTGCTTGGCTTGTTGCTTCTTTTTCACTTCTCTCTCCTTGTTTTCAGTTGTATCGCCACTGCGTTTCAACCATAAATCCATTTACTGGATTTTTGTCTGGCCTCCTGGTCATAGTGAACAAACGCCCTCACTTGCCGACCACAGCAGCAGATTTAAACCACAAACACGCACATATGACACCTCTGGGAAACCTGGAGGAAATACTGGATATAAAATGTGGTTAATCAAACTTATATTTAAGTTTTTTTTAATTGAACTCATTATAGCATAAGATTATTATTTTGCCCAAATTCCCCTCAGGGATCAATAAAGTATTTCTGATTCTGATTATTTTAGGAATTCTGCATGAGTAATAGTTTATAGACATTTAAAAAAAAGAAATCCCAAGTACCCCCTGCAGTACTCTAATGTACCCCTAGGGGTATGTGTACCCCTATTTGAGAACCGCTGCATTAGCACATCAGCATATGGGAAGGGTCAGATAAAATCCTGTTGATAAATAGTGTCTTAGGCAGTGAGGGGTGTGGGCTTTCCCATAATCATCCCTCCCATTTTAACCAGATGAAATATCTGAGCTTTACACTTGACCATTATTTTCCAAACTGACTGGTAATGCCATAACCTGAAATGGACTCTGTATTTAAAATAAATAAATAAATAAAATACTACTCCTGCAGACACTAAAAATGGAGGAAATGGAGGTGCTGATGGATTCTCACACAGACACGTGCTACATGTGTGTGCCAGTTAAGCTCACTATCAATATGGACCCCTAAATATTTGTAAGAAGCGACCTGTCTAATGACATGGCCATGTGTGGCAACAGAGCTCTGGTCTCCAGTTCATCTGGATTCTAAAATAATTCTTCAGTTTTACATACATTAATGCGCAAAGGATGCTCATCACAGTCCATGAAACGTGTCGACTCCCGCTTTACAGCTGGCAATGTTCGAGCTACCTGTGAGTAAACTCAGGATCACAGTGTCATCCGAGAATCTCACTACAAATTGATTAGGTTGGGAGCTGACACAATCATTTGTATACAGAGTAAACAAGAAGAGTGAACAAACGGACTCTTAGAGGGCCCCGGTGCTGCTTACTGCTATAGCAGAAAGAGCTGAATTAAATTTCACTTGCTGCGGCTTATTTGATTAAAAAAAAACAAAAACACAATAATACCACTTCATCAAAAATAGATTAACCTTCAACTGGATTATTTTTTAAGCAGGATGTGTGGATGAATAGCGTTAAAAGCAAAACTAAAATAAACGAAAAGTCTGACATATGCAGCAGGACTTTCTAAGTGCTTCAAGACAAGATGCGGTACTGTGGCGACGGCGTCATTTTTGCTGTGATTTTTCATGAAGGCAAATTGGTGCTGAGCTACAGATGGCTCCACCCTCCTACGTAGCTCCTCTGTTATGATCCTCCACTGATGTCATAACATTGGAAGTTAAAGCCACTGGCCTGTATTCATTATTTCCCTGAGGACAAGACTTTTTGGGAACCTGAATTATAATGGATTTTTTTTTCCAGAACTCTGGCCCTGTGTGTGCATCCACAGAGAGCTGAAAAAGTCGATGCCATGCCGGTGTGAGTTCCTCAGCAAAAGTTCTTAAAAGAAAAGCAGACATGCCATCCGGCCCCGTTGCTTTGTTTTTATGTATAATTGAACAACCTTGGTAATAGTTCATGTACCTATTGACATTCTGTCATCACGGACATTACAAGTTACTTTATCGAAAACTTCACAGCATGCCTTAAACGTATCATTTTCAAATCCCATGTAAAAATCATTCGGTTCATTATAGGCAAACACAGGCTTCGTTTTGGAATCCATATTGGTCATTCCTCAAACCGAATCCTACAGTTTCTTTGTGTCCCATTCAAACATGTGGTCGTTCCTTACGTCCTTATGCCACCCTCAACTTCTGATTGAAATCTTCTTCTTGATCTGTAGGACACTTGCTTCCTTTAAATACATTCCTTACTACATTTTGGAATATAAGGGTTGTAATTTGGACATCTCTTAAGAGATTTGTACGGTAGTAGTAAATTCACACAGAAAGAGATATAGGCAGTAATTGATTCTGTGACCATGCCAATAACTGCATCCTGGAAGAAAGTGTCCCAGTCCATGCAGAGAAAGCATCCTCTCAGCTCCTCTGGACTGCCACTAGACCACACATTTACAGTCTTAATTAGTGGTTTAGTGGACTTAAAGACCGATAGGTGGGGAGCACTCAGATAATGTTATGACCAGATTTGCTAAGAGGCTAGCTGTGGCTGTGTACAGGCATCCTTAATATTGTCATAGAACTTTTCAAGAATGCTGTTGTTGCTCGTGCTGCATTTAACATACTGATAGAGGACGGGTCAGGATTTCTCCAATCTACAATGCTTAAAATCACCAGGGGCGCATCAGGCTTATTTTGTAGACGCCGGTGGACACAGCCTGTAATTTGACCAGCTGCTCTGGTGGCATTCCCATTTGGTGGAATATAAATGACACAAAAATATGTTTGTAGTTGCATATATTGTCCGTAATTGTAAAGTTACAGCACCAACTACCTTTAATATGAACACAAAGCCCCTCCTCTTGTTGTACCAGAGTTCCCATCTCTACCAGAGCATGTATAGGACAACCCAGCGATTTGTGTAAAATTGTATGGCACATCATTACGCAACCATGTTTCTATAAAGACCAGCAATCAGGAGTCGTGATCCTCGTAGCAGGCGCCGACCTTTGTGCGCAGTTCATCGGACTTGTTTTTCAAGCAGCAAAGATTGCAGGGTAGCATAGGCGGCAGTGATACTTAAGTGATTCTTTGGGCATGATGCCTGGTGCTGCCCCTCTTGCCCCACTTCCTGGCTCAACAAGAGGCCAGTCTGAATTGCCATAGTGGGGTATAGCCCTCAACAAGTTTGGCAATGGTGACATTCCCACAGTTCTGTGGGTGTAGGATCTCAGTCGTGCTGTTCATTAGCTGACCAGTGTTAGTGAGTGTGCTTGTGAAGCACTGCGCAACCTGGCTAGGCAGAGTCACAAATCCAGTCTTATCTGTTTAATTGCACAGATACACATCTTACAGTCACACTCATTAAATGTGGTGCCCAGTGCACCAACCAGTGACAAACAATAAACAGCAAAGCCACAAACAAACAATGTGCAGTGAGAGCAACTGGGTAGAGAAATTTATTTATTTAAATTATTTATTTATGTAAATTTATTTATTTGATAATTTGCTCAACAGTCAAGTGTATTCACTTGATTTCTTTCAAAAACAAAGGAAAAAAGGTCACTACCAAATAGGCAAAAAAATAAATAAATAAATAAAACATACAAAAATCCAGAAATCTAGCCAAAAACAAAAATAATTTCTTAAATTAAATTAACTAAATTTAGAATAATTATAATTATATATTTTAAATTACATCACACAAAAAACTACTAAAAAAAAATCAAATCAAATAAAACAAAATTTAAAATACATGAATAAATAAATAAATAAGAACTGATTTTTGTTCAAATGATGAAATCAAACTTTTCATGTTATTCATCTTTTTGACCATCATTGATCTATTCATGGTAAAATGCAGGAACCCCCAGAGTATTTTTTGCCTAGGGCCCCAAAATGTCTGAGGATGACACTGCTCTTTGTTCAGATCAAAAACATGAAAAAACAAAACAAAACAAAACAAAAAAACATAACCATATTTGGTATCACAATTTACATAAATGACACATTACCCCCTAAACTATAAACTACATAATATGTGAAAGTACTGCCTGTGGCATGTCAGCATTCTTTTTAAAAATAGTGCTTGTAATCCTTGATAAACATAGTAAGCTTCGAGTAGAAACCTCAGAAGCAAAGTTTCTTTTTTTTCTTTTTAGTAGCATGCAATCCATGTTGCCATAAATAAACAAAACAAGTATAAATAAATGCAGAGGACAAAGATTATCTGGGATGTGGATTGTCACGTTATCCCGAATTACAGACAGAGGCGGAGGGAGGTGGATAACATTTTACTTATCCCCATTATAGAATCTTAGCTGCAGCTAGCCAGCCCGGCTCCACTTAATAACAGTTTAGGCTTGGTGTTTCCATGACAACCAATACTTGATTGCTTGCCCTAATCTTCTTTAATGTGGCTTAATGCTGTTTGTATCTCTCAACACTTTGCTCTCTCTCTCTCTCTCCCTCTCTCTCTCTCTCTCACACACACACACACACACACACACATACATATACAGATACAGATATTTTTGGTTAAATACATGTCATCCGTGGTGTTTATGTGATTGACAGTCAGTCTCAGTCAGTCAGCTGGTCACACTCCAGCTGCAGTCCAGTACGGAGGATGTCACGTAATGCCACAGGACCATCAACATTTCCTGCTTTAAAATGTCGTTTCAGATGATTTCCAACAATTTAAATATGCTATTTAATGTAACTGCTAAAAAATTGTTCATTACATGGATTGACTACTGCCCAACAATGCGTTTAAACGCAGCTGTTTTTTAAAAAATACTTTTTCCATTAATAGTAAAAGTGTGGAGATCAACAAATTGCAACTGACAAAAAATATTTCTGTCCTTATTTCCTCCCTCTTCTCTCTCATGTTCCATCCATCCATCTCCTCCTCTTTCTCTCGCTGTCTCTCTGCCCAGACTGGACTATTTCAGTGAGAAGCTCACAGTGCTGTAATTATCCTTTATGCATCTACTTGGATAAGATTGTGATGTTTGGGATATAGCCTGCATATCTATATATTTAGATAGGTGTGTTGGTGAATCAGGTCAATGTTAGGTCATGCAGGCTCACTGAAAAAAAAAAAAAAAAAAAGCTTTCCTCTACTGAGGGACGGATGGGAGTGTGCCAAATATAGAGCATTGTGATCAAATTGCAGCGTGCAATATTTCAGATGTTTTGCAATTAAATAGAAACAGAAGCACCTGAAGGTACAATTAAAATGAAACCGAGCCTGCCAATCTTTGCAAAGACCTCAAGGTATGAATGCTGAGGTATTAAATCAATACTTATATCTTTGAAAACACCCATCCAATCTCACAGACACTCACTAGAACTGATGGACGGGGCTATGTAGTTTTCATGCAAATCAATATCTCACCTTATGTGACATAACCTATGGACACGACATTGGTTTATTGTCTATATGTATGCAAGTGTTTGACGATGCAAGGTATAATGTTGCATAATGCATGTATTTGTACAACTGAGCACATAATTACACAATCGCGCATGCACACACACCCACACACACCCACACACACACACACACACACAAACAACACTCAAGTATGCTGATGCTGGCACTGATATCAAAGAGTGAAATAAAAAATAGAGAGAAAGGTGTCATTCAGATGATTTTTTTAATATGCCGTTTGTTGAAGGGGAAACATTGACCTGCAGTTACCACACACACAGACACACACACACAAATGTAGCAATATGCACAATATCAGAAATGAAAGAGAAGAAGTCTGAAATTGTACTTTCTGCCTAACGTGTACACATACGCATGCCAAAGAAAAAGTCAGATATGTAGTACAACCCCCCCCAACACACACACACACACACACGTGAGACTTGCAGTAGTGTAAGCCCAGCTGGCAAGTGTGTGTATCTCGATGGCATACTGGAGTTCTGCTGAAATTATAGATGCGGCAACAGATGTTTGGCTGTGATGTCACGGGTGTGCGCCGCTATGTGTATGTTTGCTTGTGTAACCACATGTGTGTGTGTGTGTGTGTGTGTGTGTGTGTGGGTGCATTCCATAATGTATTTGTGTGCCCACTTTTAATTATTTGTGTTCAATCTCTTAGTGGTGTGTGGGTTTATGTGTGTCGTCCTATGTGTTTGAGAGAGGGAGAGAGCAAGAGTGTGTGTGTGTGTGTGTGTGTGTGTGTGCTTGCCCATAGAGATGAATTAGAGGTTTTGTGTGGACAAGAGCGGCCACTGGTGATTCCCTGCTGGATTGATACTGCATTGTAACAACTGCAGCCCATGGCCAAAATGCAAAGGAAGAGGTAGAAACAAGTTGAAAGGAAGAGAGTGTGATTAGGGACAAAAAAAAAAACCCAGGCGAGGGACAGAGGGAAGGAGAGAGCGAAGGAAACGGGAGAAAGCGAGAAATAGTTTGAGCTGGGGATCGGAGAGGATGAAGAGGGCGGGCGAAAATGGCACAAAAAGGAGAAGAGAGGTGGTTTCATAATGCAGGAGGAATTAGGCAGAGAGGTTAAGTACAAAAGTTTTTGAAGAGAGTGAAAGGGTAGCAAAAAGGATGGCAGTGATTTTGGAGGAGAGTGACAGAGAAAAGACTCGGGCATAGAATGTCAAACATACACTCGGAGACTGAAATGCCATGAGAGATTAACAGAAGAGCAAGAGGAAGAGAACAGCGCAACTCTCTCAGCCGCTCATGTGGTTTCTCATTGGTGAAAACTCATTGCAGCATTACAACATTTAAAATCATTAGCACTTCTCACGGGCAAAATCCACTTAGTCACATATCACCCTGTGGCTCACATCTATACATTCAGTGATCAGCACACTTTCACTTTTCCAACATTTCACAAAAGGGCAGGCACAAGGGAAGAGGGTACAGAGAGAGAGAGAGAGAGAGAGAGAGAGAGAGAGAGAAACTGACGGGTGGCAGTGGTGGCAGAGAAAATAGGGAGAGAAGAGGGCTAAAGTGGCAGTCTACTTCATAAGATCTGGCACTTTAGGGGCAAAAAGAGCCTCTTGCAAGGCACAGTGACATCAGGAGAAGCACCATTTGAGTTCTTCTGGTGTTCTCTGTGCCTTGACTGAACTTTGTCGTGTTTTCTTTTTTTTTTTTGTAGGTCTTCAACCTCACCCTGTCCAAATTCTATTGAACTTCATCAGCTATTCTGCAAAATACAGGACAGTGATGGACTTGTCCTACACTTGTAAAGTAGCTTAAAACCTTGTTCAGTATTGCACTCAACAGGACACATTTTTTTTTTTTTTGTTTTCCGGTGCTTCTTTTGTTGTTTCTTCTTTCCAAACATACTGTCGCCTTAAGAAGAGAGGAAGGAAACACTTAGGGGGAAGGAGGAGTGAAGGAGGGAGGGTGAAAGGCAACGGGGAGGGTGGAACTGAGCGAGAGGGAGCAGGGAGATTGGTGGGAAGGAGTGGGAGGGATGAGAACTAAGATGAGTGTGAAGGAGGATGTGTGATAGGAGGAAGAGAAAGAAAGTCTAAGAGGCAGACTTACAGAGCGAGAAGAAAAGGGCACGAACAACAGGTGCAAATGAGGCTGAGAGTGCCGAAAGAGTCTAAAGACAGAAATATGAGGACAGGAAGTGAGAATGAGCAAGGTTGGGAAAGAGCAAGAGATGGGAGAGGGGGTGAAAGAGAGAAGCCAAAGGAGATAGACACTATTGCCATAATTAAAGCTGAGGATGAGGTCAATGCCGGGGACATGGTGCGCCTTTAATAGCCCAGGGATTTGGCCAGGCTCCCACCGGCCCTTTAACTCTGCATTAAGCTGATTACTCCCACATTTAACCAAAAATCACCGCCCACACTCCCTTCTCGCCTAATATCACTTTAACTAAAAACATTTAGAAAGGTGGGAGGGGGGTGGGAGAGAGAGAGAGAGCAAGAGAGAGCGAGAGAGAGAAAGGGAGAGGGAGACAGAGAGGGAGAAACACAATCCATTTCAGTTGTCCTTTTTTTCCACATGGCCAGGGATAATGCTTTTTTATGTATTTTTTCACTAATGCCGTTTTTTTTTCTTCTTTTTTTTATTTAAAGTGTACTCTATTTATTTATTTTGGCAGTGAGCCACTTGAATTGTGCATTGTGTGTGTGTATGCACATTTTTTTTCAGAGGTTGATGGTTGACCTGTTGATCCACTCTATGGAAGGGTTAGGTGCACTAGGGTTTAATACCAATAATTGCAGCTTTTGGTGAACAACTCATTGTTTTAATGCAGCTGCGGTTTAATCACAATAATCAATTTTTTTTTCTCTCTGCATGTTCACTCAGAGCAAAGACCGCATCATCTCAGAAACACAAACACACACACACACACACGCGCGCGCGCACTCTCTCTCTCTCCTCTTTCTCTCCAATACAAACAAGTACACACACACAGTCATACACACTGCCATGGGAAAGAATGTGTGACCCCAATCATCTCTGTGGAAGATAAGCTAAAACAGCCCAACACTTTATAGACATATTACGCACTGACATCACAGCCCATGGAGTTCAGGACTCGGTTAGTCATTAGGATCCATTTGCAATCTATTGTGAAAGTCAGACTTAAAATTTAACCGTCCCACGATGAGCAAAAGTTCATCAAAAAGAGAAAACACCTTATTCACAAGCAGTCTTACATTTCAAAATCAACACTTTGCCGACTCTGCTGTACAAATAGACTTTGTGGGACGGGATGGGAGGGTTCCCTTGGTTAATCCATTTGCTACAGAACCAAATTACATGCAATGCAACACATACACAGTTAAATACTGTTCTGTATTACCTGTCGTAATGGTATCAACAGTGGATAGAGCTATAAGCCCTTTCAGCACCATGGACAGCTTCAGAGTCAACTAGAGGTTGAACCAAGAGTCATAAAGCAGCAGTGTCCAAGCACTGTTAAACTGAAAGGGTCAGTGCTGCTCTTTGTGAAGTAAAGCTGGCAGTACAGTAAATTAACGTAGCCACTGTTACTTCACCTGCTGGTTTGCAAAGTGCCTTTTTCATTACATGGGTTTCCACTACTGATTGTTGCCATCTTGTAAATATACAGTATAGTCTACCACTGTGTCCCCTGCTTCCTGTTATGCCAATAAAAATGGGGCTCCTTTTGAAGAGCTCAAACTATCTTTATGAAAGGCATGCGCTTGGGGTAAGTGGGAAAATATCTTGTTGTTTTTTTTGTTTGTTTGTTTGTTTTTTTTCTTTAAAGCTTGACCTTAGACCTTGTCACAGGTGCTGGCTCATTTACCCACCACTGCACTTTGTATGAAGCTCTCAGTTGGCCCTCACTTTAAACGAGTGAGAAAACACCTATGCTAGTATTTATCTCTAAGATGCTGTTGGGCAAATTTCCCTCTTACATCGCCAATCTTTCAGCCTATTCTTCAAGTAAGTACAACTTAATCCTTGGGCATGGAACAAACTGCAAACTTTAATCTGGTCACAGATACATTCAGAAATATCTTAAAAATATATATATTTCAAGGGAAACTTGCTATTGTTTTGGACAAACAATACCTTGACAGTGATTCATGGTGACTGGACACCAAACCTAGTCTACTGTCTGTGAGAACTTGTGTACTCACAGACAGTACTTGTGAACTTGTGTACTCTATTAAAGTAGTATTGCAATTAGCTCTGCTGCTGTCACGTCGTCAAACACTTGCATAGCAAACAGTACTACTACCAGTTTGAACGCTGGCCACTTTCAGGTTTAAGGTAAGTCCCAACTACTGCTCACCAGCTGCTTTTCAACAGCATGCCACAGATGATGGACAACAGGCCTAATTGTTCATGGCAAATACTTTTTTATGTCAATAATACATAGGCCAGTGGTTTCTTTGGTTAGCATGAAATATGTGCATGGCATCCCTCACACGATCCCCTGTATTATTAACTAGGCTCTACATGATTTTGCTGCAATTAAACCACGGTTCCACTACTTTTGGATTTAATGGGACATTCCCTCACTTTATGATTTGTCTGTCAGGGGCCCTTGAAAAAGATGTTTATGCCTACGCTATTATTTACCCTTGATATACATCTCGTGTAAACCAGTGTGCTCTGGAAGGGGGGAGACAAGCAATTAGCAATCACTCCAAGTTTTATCTACCAATGGCTGTGACTAGCCCGTAGGTGTGCATACCTCTCTGTGTAAATGAGTGTGTGTGCGTGCGTGTGCATATTTGAGCATGATTATGTGACCATGCGTCTGTTTGTGGGAGAGGATACGAGTACGTGGGTGTGAGGCTCCCTGCCAGTACCCCACATATCTGGTGTTCACATTTGGCTGAACCTGCAGAAACATCCTTAGTTCCATGCAAGCCCCTGGCCTCTCTCTGTCTTTCTCTCTCCCTCTCTCTCTCTCTCTCTCTTTGCAGCCACAGGATTAACGTAGTGGGGTGGAAGCACTTCAGCTAAACCTCCCCTTCCCTGCAGCGCTGGTGCTTGGACTGCTCTGGATCTAAGCTCACCACTCAGGGAGAAAGAGTCTTAGCAGAATGTGGTATGTGAGGAACACATCTGGAGGACAATATCATGAGCCCCTTGTTTTCACTCACAGAATATGCAATACTGCCGGATTAATTTTTCCGGTGAAGGTAGTGGGTCTGGCTTGTTCACACAAATCAACACAGTCCCTGCAGACAATCTGGGAGAGTTGAAAATACGGTCATCTTGTACTGTCATTTTGTCACTATGCTGTTTTTTTTATTGATGCTAATTTGATGGCACACGTACAGTATATCACATCTTTAACCTCATTAACAGCCACCAACAAATGCATTCTCATGCCTGGAAGCCAAGGAGCTGTCTTATTATGGCATCCGTCCAAATGGAAGAGAGAAGAAAAACAGAAATCATTATGTGTTTATCATAAGTATTTGATTTGGTAGTGTGATGCTGTTGCTCACACTTGTCAATATAGAACTTTTTATAGAACTTTTTTTTTCTGGAAATACAAGTATACAAGGATATTTATTCGTCATTATACAATAGGTTGTATAGTGAAATTAAAATGTGGTTCCCGCTTACATACAGTAAAATACAGTAAAACCTTGATTATTCAAAACCAAAGGCATTTCAGATAATAAACTTTTTGCCAAAAAAAATTTCTGTAATTAAATGTATTCCTAACATGCTTCCCAGCACTTTTGTGTTACAAATATGAAGGTCTGGCAGTAAATTTACAGTTGTCAGCTAACACTTTTCGTTTACAATATAGTTGACAATAGCAGCATCAAATAAATAAATTACTGTAGCGGTGGCAAACACACACACACACATACAGGAACAAACTATCCAATGAATAACAGACTCATTTACTGTACTGTGCTGATTTTAAAGGCCCCATGGCAAGAAAATTTTTTCACATAAGGCTACTCCGCCCACTTAAACTAGCCAGCCCGCCTCCGCTCCCCAGGGAACAAGGTAACAAGTTAGTGACATGTCAAATAAACGTTGTTGCACCATAGACGGATGCAAGGAGACTCATGTTTCACTGCACACTCCTCCAAAAGAAACATAAGTCAGAGACTAGTGGCTGGTGTTCATTTTTTCCCGGGTCCCGCACAATTTTAGTCCAAATTTGCTTGTCTGTTCGGCTCATTTCAGTGCCACAAAACCACAAAACCACAAATACTGTAAATCTTGCTAGGAAAAAGTGTACAGCATGGGGCCTTTAATGCTCTGTGCTACTGGAGAATATTGTTGTGTACTTACATTATCCCAAATGTTTCCGACAATGTCCCAACCCACGGAAATCCGTAATTTCAATCAAGGTGACAGTGCATTTCATCTGGTCGTGTGTCAATAGCGAGTTATCCCCTCATCCTCTCTAGTTACTACAGCTTCCATCAGAGACACGCCAGAGAGTGAAGAACAAACTTGCCATTTGCTGCACATTCTGTTGCCGAAGCTGTTACCTGAGGCTATATTTGTTAGAATGAAATGACATAATGTGAATGCAACTTTAATTCATCACTTCATCCGTGAACACGATAGGCAGTGGTAGCTGTTTAACGATGAAGAAAACAACTCCCATGATCCCACACTGCTTCTCGACATCATCCAACTCTGTCCTTTGCTATTGTTTTGACTGAGACACCACTAGCAGGAGAAATTACACACTGTGCATTCAATTCTCAGGATGATCATGTACTAGAGCCAGTTTTCCTTAATTCTAACTCCAGGTCTCATTCATACATAACTCCTGACAAGGAGGGTGTTGCATTGCTCTACGTGCAATTTATTAGTCACATCTACATGCACTCTCCTCTGAATCCCTCTTCTTCATCTTCTCCTGATCCTTTGATATCTGCATTGACTTCAAAGTGGTGGGCTGCAGCATTACCTGATGCTAATAGTCCACATGAAAGAGAATCCGTATGAGGTGTGAGCGGCAGGGACTGACGGAGCCTCCTGGGGGACCTCCTCTGTCCTCCATCAACCCAGACAGTCTATTCCCCAGTTTCTAGTTAGTGGTGACTTCTAAAAGACCTTCAGAGATAGAGAGAGAGGTGCCATGCATACACTGGTGGGCTACAGACCTTTTTAAACATAAGCCACAGGACAGCAGAAGGCTGTTCAAAGGGGTTGGTGCAGTTCATGCCTTGATATTACTTGGAAGTAGTTTGGGTGAGTGAGCTGATAAATAGAAAGAAGAAAGGTCTGGATCGGAGGCCGTTTGGTCAACAAGAGTTGAATCACTCCGCAGGGACAACAGGAAAATTAGAACTCAGGAGTATTCTATTGAACTGGACAAAGTGTTGACACAGTTATATATCAAAACTGCTAGACACAGGTGTTTGTTGTCGAGACTGGCTAGGAACCCCTGATGAGATACAGGCCCTTCTAGCATGCTAATACCATTGACATGCAATGATTTGTAGAACCTAAAATTAATTTGTTACCGGATCTTCAAAGAATGAATAAGCATGCAGGCAGACAATTAGACCCACAGATTCAAGCTTCAGATTTTGTACTTATTCTGCACTTTTTTTTTTTTGTAAGTTGAATCTAAAGGGTCTTCATTTCAATCCAGCTCATACGCAGTGTACCTTCAGTGGCAATAGGCAAAATATTGACTATCTTGTCTTGGCCATCAAAGATGTTAAAGCCTATCCATGCAGTGTCTGATGCAAATAAAGGACACAAATGCATATGAAGTATTTGAAATATTTTTTTCAACAACAAAATTAACCCTGCATGAATTATGAAAGCCTGAGTCCAGATTTTTTTTCTTATGTGTTTTTACACTTCTTAGGGCATGAATATTTCTGTGAGTCTCCATACTTCTTTCAGGATGCAGGACTGGTATTACCACGTCATTCTACTAGTATTAATATGTTTTTAGCAACAAGAACTGACAGTCTCTGCATAAACCTCAATGTAGGGGAGCAGCAGAGAGCACTCTAACAGCTGATATGCAATTCCACCATAGAAACCATTGCATTTAGGAGAAAATGACTTTTAAGCTGTCTTTTAAGCTGTCCACTGTAGTGATCGCTATGTGCCAGAGGGTTAATCACACCAATTCTGATGCTGAATATTCATCATTCTCAGAAAACCTTCAGATGCCTAAATGAAATTGAAGAAGCAGCCTGTCCACAGTCCAACCTTGCTAGCTCTCGCTTCCTTCTCATATGTGTCTCTCCGGTTTCACCACTTTGCTTTCACATCCCTCACTACAGCAGTGCTCATTAAGTCAAGTTCGCTCATGAGCACTGCTGTCAACACTAGCCTAGGGAATGCTACAGAAACTACACTGAAAAGTTGATAATGTTCAATAGAAACTCATCAACATGGATTCCCATTTTGTCCGCAGTTGTTTGCCATATTAGTTCTTATGGTTGCACTAATCATAGTTTATAGTTTATAGTTTATAGTTATAGCTGTTGCACTTGCAGAGCATGTGTTTTGATGCAGAAAAAGGCCTTTAGTCTATCAAAGCTCAGGAAAGTGTTCAGTAACCCGGTGCACCATACTCCGCTACACCTTGTGCAATAGTGCCTGTAGGTGTTGAAATGCACCACAGCACTGTCTCAGTGTCACATGAGAGATTACTGATCAATAGCCCATGCCTGGATATGTTAAATGAGACCGATCATTCAGTGTGGGTCCTCAAAGCGCCATGCTGAGAATGCTAATAACTGTTTCATAACCTATATTCTGTTATTTTAACAAGAGGTAACTTAGCATAAAACACTCAAAAGTTCATTGTTGTTTTCATAGTGTTCTAGTGCACAGTGGTGGTTCTGAGGTTTGATTTGATTCCTGAAAGCTGTGTGGCTGTCTATACCTCCCTTTCATTCGACTCTATTCATTTGGAACATTTTTTCATTCAAACTGGGGCTTTGATTAAAAACAAAGGGCTGCTTATCTCAAAGTGTTGGGTTTCTTCTTATTGCCTTTGAAAACAGCTCCCAGCAAATTATGGTAAATAAGTCTACAAACGCTTCTCCTTGTGCATACACAGGTCAGCTTTCTTCGTACTGTTAACCTACACTGTGGCAAACAACAAAGTGCTGTGATGCATGTGGGCATTACGATTAACACTGAACGATGTTTATGTTGTGTTTTTTTCTTCTTCTTCTTCTTCTTCTTCCCCTCATTTCCCTGTTTTACTTAAACATCAATCAGTCACAGATGGAGAAACTAATAATTTCCGACAACCACTGATAGATGGCTAATCTCTGAGGAAAGCGGACCTCTTAAAGGCAGCGTCAATGATACCAGCTTTTTCATGTTCCAAATTAATTCCTGAATGTAATAACTAGAGGCAGTTTGGAGAAAAGGGCATTTCATCTATAATTAAACAACACTCCTTCAAATGGACTGAGAGCTATTGCCTTTGAAGTTCAAACTTCTGGATAGTCATAAGGGGGAAATAAGGGAGAAACTTGAAAATGTGTATCTGTATTGTTAGCATGCAAAAGTACTCTATCTTCCTTTCAATGCCTCGCCTCTCTTTTAATTCAGACCGTTCTATTCTTAGAACTCAAGTCTCATTCCTGAAAATAACCTTTTCCTTGCAGTGCTTATAATTAGAAGTTTACGTTATCATTCGATTTGTCATTTATGGACAGAATTTATTTGGTGCGACACACGCTGCATCCCCAATTTCATCTCATTCATATGTTAGCCTTGCAGCACGTGCTCTCTTGCAAAGGAGTTGCTCATGGTGAAACTGAAATCAAGCCACGTTCCAGGCTAATTCTGAATATCACTCCCGAGGATCTGAGGATCACTCCCAGATAATGACAGTGGTTTCTGGCCACACTATAAAGCAGGATTTGTTGCCCTCTGTTAAAGTACCTGCTTCTCGAGGCCCTGTTGCTGGAGTTGGCATTCCATTGCATCCAGTTGCATCATGTTCAAGAGACTGCACCTCTTTGAAGTTCCAATGGCACTTCTTACCCCCTTATTCAGTCTCGGCTTCCACTCCTTTGACCCAAATAAAAAGGCTCTCGCAAAGAATGAATATACGATCCAACAACACAACTGAATGATGCTGTTGCAATGTGTATGCTGCAGTGTCATACACAATGTCATACTCTATCAAACACCTGTTTGTGAGTAGCCGCGGTCTGTCTGATGGTTAAAGCAGAGATGGTTTACAGTCATCTATTGGAAAATGACTCAGAGCTGGACTTACACCTGAGTCTTTCCTCACCTTGCGTCTGTCAGCTATTAGCTTCACACTGATGCCCACATCAGCTGCAATCATTTTCTCCATCTATTTCTGTTGCTCTGTGTTGCCGCAGTATCTCCTTCCCTTGCCCTCTACAGCTATTCCTTTATCTCAATCCCATATATCTGCCTTTGCACCACCTACTCTATGTATTTTATTCTGCAAGTTTTCCCTCTCCGTCCCTCTTCTTGACCGTTTCTTGCAAGTTTTCTGTAACTCGCTCAAGTCTCCCCCTCTCCCTTATCCCCCAGTATCCTTGCTCCTCTATCGTTCCCCTCCCTATCACTCCCTCCCTGCACGTCCTTGTGCTGTCTCACTCCGCAGAGCGAGACATTGTGTGCAGACGCTGCCAGTCTCCAAAGAGCGAAGCCGGCTAATGCATAGCAAACACTAACCAGCCAAGCCAGGCATGCATAACACAAAAAGATGGGCTCTCTTTCTGCGCTATGGCCAATACACGTAGGCATTAACACCCTCCTTTCCAGCCATACATTTCAATAAGCCACCAGCAGTTAGTACAGCTCAGCCTGCTGACACACGTATTAATTCAGAGCAAAAATTATCGGCTTTCTTTCCAGGCGCCTTAATCACCCACAGGGACCTGTAAGCCAGAGTGAAAGCAAGCATGAAAGAGACCTTTCTCTCTCTCTCTCTTTCCGTCAGTCTCTCTCACTCAGGCTTTCTTTCTCATTGCCATCTTCTGTTTGCCCTTAAAGTCATTTCATGTTCAATCGGAAGAAAACGAGGAGGCATTTCAAGTTGTAGAGCACACGGGTCATTTGTAAGAGCTAACTGACGCTAAGTGAAGAGAAGCAAGGCCACCCTGTGAATGTGCAAAAGTTTGCCACGTTAGTCAGAGGAGGCCCTAAGTCCCAGAAGCTTAAGGATGTGCCCCTGAAGTTTTTGCAAATAAGCGTCTCTTGTAACTCAGCAAACGCGTGAGATGATATAAGGTTATTAGGCTAATATTGCTAATACCCTCATGTAATTTCAATATTGTCAGTTAATTCTTAACCTAACACTGAACACGTCATACTGACACGGCCATAAAAAGTAAATCTTCAAGTCTCTCCAAACTGAGTTTCTGTGGGATTATTCAGTCAGAGGGGCCACTGCTGTTGACAGGTTCGGCGTAGTACAAAAAAGGCAAATACATCCCTTGACAAATGCTGTAAAACTCCACATGAAGCTATGAGGAGAATGGCTATGGTGATGTGAACATACAGAACAACGAGCCATGGGCAATCAGGATAGTACACATAGTTCACATTATATCACAAGGAACGCGGTGACCTATCAATCTGAATGTGCAAAACAGAAGAGGTACTCAAACAGAGGCTTGGGATTATAACCAAGAAAAATAGTTTGGCCATAACATCAATAATTCACCACAGAAAAAAACATCACAGAGCCAAAATGCAAAAAAACCTTCTCGCCATTACAGTTGATGGCCTTATCCGTCATGCTTTTAGTTAGTGGAGGGAGAGCCATTTGTTTCTGGCGTGGCACACAAATGCCTGATCTACTTTAGCTGGCATCCATCATAAAGCCAGTTGCCAGTCTTAAATGGACTTTTGCATGGTGACAAGGGTAATGCTCACTTCAGAGGGAACATAGTCACACTAACACAAGAGCAGCCCAGATACAATGTATGAGGCATGTTTGCATATGGAGGGAGAATGGATGTGGTGGTGTAGGAATCAAACAGGCTCAGGCTTTAGAAATGCTTTAGCAACGCTCTTTATGTCAGGGACACAGCAAATTGTTCCATTTTAGAGTTGGAGAGAGAGAGAGAGAGGGAGAGAGAGAGACCTAGAGGCTGTTAAATTGCCCATTTCATTATTGATAAGCATCCAAGGCAGAAGTCAGTCTTCCCAAATGATTGACAGCTGAGTCTTAACCACTGATTTTCCACATGAGAGAGAGAGGTGAGCCGAGCAATGAGGGATATGATGGTTCAATTTCACTTCAAATGAAACCCAAGGTGCAACAAGACAGGTAAAGTGAATACATATCGGTGTACCTTTCAGAACACAAGTAATTCAAAGTAATTCAAATTAATGCAAGTTAAATTATAGATTGGGTTTCGCAAACTGCTAAAATGCGTTTGATGGTGGAATTTATTTTAGAGCCAGTGGTATGAAAACACATCCAAAGCAATCTTAATAGAACTGTTGGAGCAGTCAGATGTAAACCAAGCATATTAATAAATAATAAAGATAAATAATCATTATGCCTCTGTTATTTCACTGAAAACATTTTTTGTCACACATCCAATTATGAACAATGCCAGCCTGTTAATGCTTTTCTTCCAAAAGAACATTTTTTTTAAGCCATTTCTTAAAGATATGGTGTGAGAATGAATTAATGACTACCCACACATCGACACACACGAACTTGCATACACAGAGGAACACACAAAGAATATAGGAGTGATGCATTGATTAGGTTCAGAGTTCATTTTAACATTTAGAAAGTTAGTTTTTTTTTATTATTTTATTTTATTTAGTAGTATTATTATTTTTGTTATTATTATTATTCACTGTGGTCAAACATTGTGCAAATGTTGTGAAGAGCGATGCTTCACTCGATGACTGAAAAGTCCCCTCTTTTTAGAGTTTCTGTTATGTTAGCATAGCCTTGTGGCATCAGCCTGTTTCTTTAAATATATGATGACATAGTGTAGCAACAGGAGATTACTTAGTCAAATCTCTGAAACAAATGAAAGTTAAATCACACAGATCTGGCGGCATTGAGATGTCGACTAACCAGTCAGAACTGCACGTCTCACAGTATCTAATTACCTCATGTTGCAATGAGGACCTTGAGTCTTTTCATGTTCCCTTGAGAAACCTCCATGTCGGCCTGGGCAGTAATTCAACATAAGCATTAATGGTCTCTCACTGGAAGAATAACACCATCATGATTTTGTGATTTTGGGATATCTCGACACGATCCTGCTGTCTAAACTAATGATAACAATCAACTTCCAGCTCTTACAGAATACACAGGCGTCTTTGTTTTTGTACACACCAAACTGCTCGGCTATAACTCGAATTTTATGTGGAGAACAGCATCAACGGTAAGTCCACATCCTCATCCAAAAACGTCAGGATGCCTGGAGCAGCTGCATGTATCCTCTCCTTTCCAACAAATCTCCAAAAGTAGCACCTGAAGCCTGGGCTTTTTTACTTCCAATAGATAAAGACAGATAGCTGCCATGTACATGGTGTGACAGTACACAGGTGTCACTTTAATTGTTTTGGTGGAATCTGACAGTGGGGAGGCAGGAAACAAGTGTGCATTTGTGTGTGTGTGTGTTTTTGAGAAAATTCCAATTTAGACATTTCTCTTTAAAACTGAAATAATAGGTTACTTCAGTCAGCGTTACCTAATTTCTGATTGTGCCACTGATTAACATTGGCAGCAGGTAGTTTATTCCACCATTATGTTAAAAAATACAGTAATGACAAACTGAACACAACTGTTTCATTTAAGGAATTTTTATAAGGAAAATAAATTGCAGGCAGCCAACAAAATGATGGAATGTTATTGCACAATTCTCTGCAAACATATGGCATTAGTGTCATTTTGCACAGAGAAGTCAGCGATCAGGTAGAAACCATCTCCAGAAATGTAAATTCACCTTAAAAAAAAAAAAAAAAGGGGGACATGCTGGCAACAAATTTGTGCAGTATGCATTCATGTTCAGGTGCTGTAGAGGTGCTGAAGAGGACCGGAGACAGCAGGGAGTGCACTATTTTTGAAGGGGATGACAGAGGCTAATTTGATTGGTCTTTGCTGAAGCCTGCCCAAACTTCCACCTGTTAATAATGCATTCCTCCTACTTGTGGCATTGACTCCAGTGCCAACCTCCTCTCCCCAGATAACTCCAGGATAGCGCTCATTGCCAAGTTACGCCAGTGTCAAATACTGCAAAAACACATTGGCCACACCCCAGAGAGGATATTGCCAGGATTTAACACCTAACACTTTGCCACGAAAATAGGGCCTGAAATGTCTTAAGGAATATTATTTGAACATTTTCCTGATTGTTTCCCTGGACAAGGAAAGACTTTGGGCCAAATGCTCATCATATTTAACAATCTTAACACCCTCTGGCTGGAAGAGTGTTTCTAACTCAACGTTATTGGTTGCATTAGCACAGAGTCAGTGGTAGAGGATGTTGCACAAGAATAAGATTGCCCCACCAGATGTTTCTTTTTCTTATTTTTTTTTTTCTAGCTCCTCCCCCCTCCCCCAACAGGAAACAGTAAAACTCTGTCTTCTAAAACATAACACATACTGACAGGAAGAGAGAGAAGACAACCAAAAGAAAATAAAAGACGGTAAAGAGATTTACACTGCCAACATGGAACCTGGAAAAAAAAAAAAAACCAAAGCGGTAATCAGCTTACCATGTGTTTTCATAGTTCTGTTTGGCAGCCATGTTTTATTCTATTTATTTATTTTTTCGCGTTTCCTGGGCAGCCACCTGTGTGCTCGGATCCAGAATGACTCACATGTATTGCTGCGTGCCACATAGATGAAAAAAACAAAACAAAAAAACAATCCCTCCTCTCTCATTTATACATACTGAATGCTGCAAACTTAGATTATGCAGTCGGCTCAGGTACAGCCTCTAAAACATTTAATTACCCATTCATTTATTTACAAATGCTTGGAGTATGAATTTCAAACATGATACTGTATCAGAATGCAGTGTTTTATAATCTAACTTTATCAAATTCAAAATATGTTGCCCTGTTGTTAGCTCTGGAGTGGATGGAGAGACGTTGTTTTAATGGAACTAAAGTACAGTGGTTCTCGCTAATGCATGGAAATGGTTGTCGAAAGGCTTTCAGCCGCTGCGCTACAATTAGAGCTCTGTCATTGGTCGGCGGATGGCTCGCCTCCCATCTCACTGAATTACAATGCTGTCAAGTGTTTCATATCACTTATGAGGTTGGCAGCACATATCCATTCCCAAAATAACAGGGCTGGTACTGACACTGAACAGTTAATGCACTGTGCATATTCAAAAGTGTGCCGCAACCAACTGCTGGTGCGTGTGTGTGAGTGAGTGAGTGTGTGTGTGTGCGTGTCCTTAAGTTTGTGTGCGCAAGTGAACGGGAAAGCTACCCAACTTCCAGGTATACACAGAGCGCTTTAGTACAATTTAATGCAGAGTACCATACATTCTCTCAGTTTCTGCCCACCATGAGGACGTCCACATAAAGACTGGATAATAAGTGTTAGTTTTAATATAGCTATAACCATAGCTCATTAACAGCACCGCGAGATTGCCGGCTCCCTCCAAACATGCTTTTTAATGACCCCCGTGGGACAGATCATCTGAATATGCAACAGTGATCTTTTTATGTAGAATAGAGCAGTCTCTAGAGCTTGCTGTGAATTGTTAACAACCATGCACCTTTTAACCCTCTCCACACACGCAGATAGACACATACACACACACGCGGCGCTTGCAGTGTTACTGAGTATTCATCACACAATTTCTAGACAAATGCATGGGCTAACAAAAGTGTGTGTGTGTGTGTGTGTGGGGACGGGGGGGTCTCCATGGAAACAAATCTCCTCTGGGGCACCATTCCCTTTAGCGATAGTTTGTATTTTTGATGATTTTTCTCCTCATACAGGCTACTTACATACTTTTCTTTCTTTTTTTTCCTCTTTAGAGATAATCGATGGATTCTGAATGCTTCGAAAGTACTCAGATTTTAAGTTTTTTTTTTTTTAGTACAGATGAAGATTCCCAAACATGAATAAAAGCTTTGTATGTTTAATACCAGATTTTAAAAGCAAGTGTGCAGAATGAGAGCTGACAGATTGGACACTATTTACTTGCAGACACGGAAAGGGTCACGCAATGGAGCTTTTTTTTTTTTCTCTCCCTCTCTTTCACATATTCTTCTACCAAGACAAACTTGTAAAAAGGGCCCATTTTGTGTGCAGTTCTCACATGAAAGAGTGTTTAATACAACTGTGTGATGTTGCTTTGGCATGCTTTTTTTTTTTTTTTGGCTCGGTTCCATTTACAGAACCTTTGGAAAGAAAAAGAAAGAAAGAAACAGCGCCTATCACTCGTGTGCAGAGGTGTATAGAGAACTACAGGAAGCCAGAGTGTAGGAGGAGGGAGTGTTCACTTAACTCGAAGCATATCGCAAAAATGCTCCACAAAGACTTACTATAGTGTCTCGAGTTCTTATTGATCCCTCTTTTTTGTTACGCCAAGGACCAAGAAAAAGAATATAGAGGAGCTTGTGAGCAAAAGCAAGCGTGTTAATGCGCACAAGTTCTCAGAAAGGGAGAAAAAAGGGAACACGTGTGAAGAGGAAATATCTAAAGCAGGATCAAAAGAAAATATTTCACCACCATATTTTAATGTTCCGTCCACTCAAATCTCGACAAGGACATTGTGGAGACTTGCTTTCATTAACTTTTCAAGTGTAATGCGAAGGACACATAGAATAGGTTCTCGTTCATATGGAAGCACTGGAAAACAAATTCAACAACATATAGTGATGGGCAGAAAATATTCGTCCATATGCATGCTATCAATAATAAGTAAACACAAGGCTCTATCATCAGTAGTGTTGAAGGCATTCATTGTCTTAAATGACTGCTGTGAGTCTTAATTGTCTATGGTAATTTTGCTTTTTTGTTTACTGAATTTGGTGCGGCTGCAACAAATGGTGCAAAGCTCCTCTTGAAAATTCATTGGTCTGTTAATCTATCCATCTGTCTGTCCATTTGAGTTAGAAAAAAAAATATTTTTTTGTAGACTGTTTGGGAAAGCAGTAGGCATTACAAGCATCCATTATTAGTATTGCTCTGTAGATTGTGTTTGAAAAGTGGCCCATATTGATCAGAGCGGATATGATGCTTTGTGCGCAGGGTTTTTCGCCTCGGGGTGTGGTATCTCACACAGTGGTCGCAGATGAGAAATCAGATGGAATGGGCCCATTTCTGAGTTTCTTATCAAACAACAACCCTTGACTGTAAAAAGACCTACACAGATGGAGCCTGTGTGTGTTGCTCTGCAGGCTTTGTGAGCTGTTCAGTCCCATCATCACATCATCTATTTTATTTGTATCGACTACAGGCATCTATGACAGATATTCTCTTTCCGATGTAACCGTTTGCACGACAACATGGCACTTGGTGTTATTTTTGCAGCCGATGAAATATTGTACTGCGCTAATGAAGTTAAGGGCCAATTGTAAATGCTGAAAATAACTTACAGGGCTGTATTTTTAGTTAAATGACCAGTGTGGCATGATGGCAAGCCTTTGGTATTTTCCTGACAACAGGCACATGAGGCATTTGGAAGAGAGAGAAAGACAGAGAGAACAAATGTACACAAGGCAGTGCTTCAAACCCTTTTCTCTCCCCTTTCTTGTCCCTTTCTTCTGTGAATGAATTTGACTATATTACATTAGCAAAGCCACCTCCTCTTCCCGGCTCCCTCTCATCCATGCCTTGAACAGCCCCTCAGTCTACCAACAATACATATTTGTATAAAGTGCATGTGTGAGTGATTGCAAAGTCCTTTCGCCAGAATTTCCCTTTGGCTTACTATTTTATACGCCACTGATTTTTGCAAAGTGTGTTCTCCCTACAATACCAAAACTCTCAATATGTGATTAGCCACTTGTTATGAACATTGTTTTTTTCAAAACCTTTGATACCAAAACCTTTGATAGACTTTGTCTTTGAATTTTGCCTTGTGTTTTTCCTTTTAAAGCCTTCAAATTATCAAAGCATTATCTACTAAGAGGGAAGAGTATGTTAAAGATTAAAAACCTTGACTAATATAGGCCTAATGTCTTAGTAGAGGGTATAATCTCATATTTGTAATCACAAAATGCAGCATGAAATACAAATGATAGCAGGTTTGGGGTTAGCTCTGAAATATGAAAAAGAAAATATGTGATGTCTACTGCCGTACGGTTGCCAAACATTGTTGAGATGGCAAGAACAGTAAGGCTTGGTTATAGTTCATCAATATGCATATTTCCAGCTAAATCTCTTTAATGTACTGTAAATGAAAGCTACAAGTCTAAGTCTGGGCACTGGTCATTAATTTAATCTTTTCTGGGCAAATTTGCTAAGCTTTTAATGTCATTTCACTTGAGGGCAAAGCTACATAGTTGATATTAATGTATTATCGTCTGTTGAATGAGGAAACAATTTAATCCAGGACCGGGCATTTAACATGCATAATGTCAAACCAAATCCAGAAATCCAAAGTTTATCCCAAAACTCACATGCAAGCAATCCCACCGCACAGTTTTACCTCATGAAACACACATATACGATTAAAAGAGAGGACGATCGCATGATATAGATCTTTTAGCACTAATTCATCTTACTACATGACTTTGTAGTGACTACATTCAAGGGATTTATCTGTAATAATTTAATGCTATTTCTCTTAATTGCACATACTGTACCTAATGTTGAGCATAAATGGTTGTCTAAATTGTTTCATCTGACGTCCATCTGTTTGTGCTTTACACTGAATATGTGGTTCAGTCTTGCTGTTTACTAACATCAGCACTAACAAATCAGATTTCTGGTTCAATACTGTAAGACGCATGATGTGAGAATCCGATTCCAGAGGCAATGCGAGCGTCATAGTCGATGCAACAATATGCATGTGAAAGTCCTTCTGACAAGGTGAAAAGGTTTCAACGCATACGGAAAGAGAACAGTGGAAAAATACCGACTTATACTGCCAACAGCCCATTTTGTTTAACAACAGTGTAAAAAAAAAAAAAAAGTTTGAGAAACAGAGGCAGTACAGTGCAACCCTGCCACTGTCTGTGGAAGCAGAAAGTCAATATCCTAATGTAAAAAGGCAGCGATTCCCCTCTCTTCTCCTCTCTTTCTCTGCTAAAGTTGGAGAGGAAAGTGTTTGGAGGAGAATTGAAATAACAAATGTCGTTAACTGAGGGTGGGCAACTGCAACTATTCAGTGAATAGTTAGCCTGCTGCCTGTGGAAGATAAGGAGCAGGGAGACTGTTCTTTGATATCGACTGATGGTCCAGACTGAGCAAGCAGTGTGGTCACAGTGGTGTCGCTCGCACTGGGGGAAAATACCTTCACTCATTTTGCACCTGATTGTTTCCAAGTCCCCACATTAAATGCTAGATACGGCTGACACAAATCCACCATTCACATGCTGATAATGGCTGCCCACTATACACAACAGTGGTTCTGGTGCTCATTTAAATGGTGATTCAAAACCACACAGCAGGTTCAGCTTTAGGCTGCACCCTGGCTGTAATACAGATGCACACTATCTCGTGGTCCATGCAAAGTCAGGATAATGTGCTGAATACAAAAATTTTTGAAAGTTTATTGTAATGTTACTGAACACACACAGAGCATATCGCCCTGATAGGGAACCACTGTGCAACACAATACCACCATGGAGACACTTAGTGAACTTCCACAGAACAGAAAACTTGTAGCTGCACCGGTACACTTCCACAACAAAATGTGGGGGTAAAAAGTGAGAAATGTGACACTGGGACCAAGTGTGTGTCAGGTTGCACTCCTGTATATTCAGACATGAGAGATGTGTAGCTTGTAGTTCTCTGTAAATGCGTGACATATCTGATCAGATGTATAAACAGTGTGTACACAGAAAAACATGTATAGCTGGAATTTGTTAAAAAAAGAATGGATAGTGAGAATTTGTGTACCTCCATGCAGGCAGACAGAATATATTGTATTTATACCATATATACACTCCTGATCAAAATTTTAAGACCAGTTGAGAAATTGCAAGAATTTACATTTTGCACTGTTGGATCTTAACAAGGTTCTAAGTAGAGCTTCAAAATGCAAAAAGAAGAAATGGGAGTGAGACAAAAAAAAATTTGAGTAAGCAATTTATTGCAAACAACCATTAAACTGAAACAGGCTGTTCATCAGCTGGTCAAAAGTTTAAGACCATATCTCAGAATAACCCCAAAACCCCCTAAAATAGAAATAAAATTTTCAAAAAAGGACTCAGCAATGAGTAGCTGCGCCATTCTTGTTAATCACCTCAAAAATTCGTTTCGGCATGCTTGATGCTAGTGTTTCCAGGAGGCTAGTGGGAATGTTGCTCCAAGTGGTGAAGATGGCTTCACGGAGGGCATCCACTGTCTGGAACTGGTGTCCATTTTTGTAAACTTCCCTTGCCATCCAACCCCAAATGTTCTCAGTTGGATTTAGATCAGGGGAACACGCAGGATGGTTCAAAAGAGTGATGTTATTTCTCTGGAAGAAGTCCTTTGTCAGGCGGGCATTGTGAACTGCAGCGTTGTCCTG